>MPNW01000429.1:0-41505 GCA_011800805.1 Hirudo medicinalis
CATAAACGAGACGTTGCCGATGTTTAGAAGGCTTGCGGTCATTAAAACTTATCGTCGGTACATTTCCTAACATTCAATTATTTAAAAGAAATTTGAATATTCTGTCATGGTAGGATTGTCGCAATGTCGAAGTTCTAAATTTTTATCATTATATATACGATTGAAGAAACATGTTGTAGTTATAAGAGTATTCTTAAATTCATTCAATGTTGGCTATTGAATGTTCCATCAGGTTCTGATACGACCCAGAGAGTTATTTATACCCCGTGCGGGGGTGTCTCCACCTCCCCAAAAAAAGTTTTGAGGACAGCCACTAGTCGGGCAGATGCACCCCCAATTGCAAAATCCTGCACAACTCCATGATGCGACCTTAACTTCGTTAGACTGGATGGCATGGGTTTCTCACCCTTGAGCATGTTCTTAGAGTCTAGATGGTTACAGAGTTAAATTTCAGAGCTAGAGAGACAGAAAGCAGCGTTATTATCCTACGAAAATGCCTGACTTTGACTTTGAGCAAACATAATTCGTTGACTATTTCGTATGTTTAGTCAACTGCTGAACTTGCAAATTTCTTGATAACGAAAGCTAAGATTGGCGCATATACTATAGTACGTATCGCCAAAACATACCAGCAGTTATTAAATATTTGGCAAATCAATTTTTCTTGATCATCAGAAAAAAGTTTTCGATTTGATTTATACCAAGAAGTTGGCATCACTTCCTATATGAAGTTGATTTGGATACGTTTAATTTGATATGAATAGTGATTTTTATAATTTTATTATTTTGATTGTAAGCAACAAACTGGTTAAAGACCCAGTCACAAATTTAACATAAGTTGTTTGACGAATTTATATTAATTGATATTTACTTTTTCCGTGGGACATTCACATAAAGATTTGATTTGTGTATACTTTACGCATTTAAACGGATTTGAAATTTGGTTAATTAGATGAAGATTATGTAATAATTGATGGTCTATTAAAAGGCGTAATAGCCGCTCTTTGGTTACTTATTTAGTCACTTTCTCATGATCAGCTGCGTTCTTTGTTGCCAAACTCGAACGTTGCTAGCGATGATTAGATGTTTGCTATCTTCTTTTTTGTTTCTGATCATCAATTTGTACTGTTTCAGTGCATTAAAGCCAGTGGTTTTGAGTGGGTTTTTAATTATGTTTTTACGTTTCGTGCGTGGAAAGCAAATTTCTTAATTGAAATTGGTTGAAACATTTAAAGAGCATTTAAGTTTATAATATGTTATTAAATATCACGTTTATGTCAAAATAAAATTATTTTTTTGAACTATAAGCCCGTTGGTGCATTTTTGAATTTTGTTGTAACGTTTAATTCTGATTTGTATTATATTTTTAAGTACCTGGTTTGGGAGGAAGTCAACTTGAGGCAAAGCTGAACAAAACCCAGTCAGTCCATTTTTATTGTGCCAAGCATTCAGACTGGTACACGATATGGCTGAGTTTGTTGCAACTACAAATTGGAGATTGCATGGTAGATAATTTGAGGTAGGCACAACAGCATAATTGTAAAAACAAATAGTTTTTTAGTGAATTGTTTTTGAAAATGGTTAAAATATATTTAGGTTGTTTATAAATGATTCCGATGGAACCACATTCAACCAGGAAGGAGTTGATATACAAGCTCCACTGTTTGGTAAAACTGATTCAGTTGAGTGGTTGGATCCATTCCACCCCATTGGAAGTAAGATTGTTGTGGTAAGATGTATGATAAATGATTTTATATTAGAACTAATTGCTTTTGTGCAGCACAAAAGTATTTTGCATACTTTGTCACCATTGTTGATCGACTTAAAAAGATGTCTTACATCAATAACGTTACCATGAGAGGTGCACCCTTCGACTTCAGGAAAGCTCCAAGTTTGTAAATGATATGTTATTTTGAGATTTTTCAAGTGATCATAAATATGGTCTAATAAATTTTATTGTGCAGATGAAATGGGTGAATTTCTGAAGAACCTGACTGAGTTGATTGAAGAAACATATGAAATAAACAACTCCACTAGGGTTGTCCTTATTGGTCACAGCATGGGAAACAACTATGTGTTGTACCTATTGAACCAAATGCCTTCCAAGTGGAAGAAGAAGTACATTGAAGCCTTCATATCAATTGCTGCTCCTTGGGCTGGCTCAGTCAAGACCCTCAGGTTGATTGCATCAGGTTGTCAGATGGATGTTTTCATATTTTTTACATTTATAAAATAAGTAATAAGCATTTTATTGATTATTAATTGCATGTAGTGGACTCTTTTTTTTCTTAGCATAAGACTTGTTTAATTGACAACTGAATTGAAACTTGATATACATTTCCATTTAGGAGATTCACTTGGCATGTCATCTTACATAGTTCGACCACTTCAAGCTCGACCTCTCCAGCAATCCATGCCAAGCACATATTGGTTGATGCCTTACGACACCTTCTGGAATGCCAACGAAACGCTCATAATGTCTCCTCACAGGAATTATTCGGTGAACGATTACGAAGATTTCTTGAGAGACGTCGGTTTCAAAAGTGGAATTCTGCTCAGGAGAAACACAGAACACTTGATAAAAGTAAGACGATTTCAGTCATCTTACCAACTTTCAAGGCATGACTTCAGATGGATTAGTTGATGATTTAAGCTACAGGGGCTGCATTGGTGGTGGGACTCACAAATAAACCCATTTGTTGACTTGGAATTCTGCTGCTACCCTAAAATCTGATCAATTTCAGTGTTGATGATCCAGTTAATGTCATTTTCCAGGAGTTAAAAGACCCAGGCGTCAAGACATTTTGCTTGTATGGGTTGAACATAAAGTACAACACACCTGCCATGTTTGACTATCGAAAGTCAAAGAAAGACCCCTGGTATGATGCCCAGCCCGACACGATAAACGGTCCCGGTGATGGGACGGTGAACGAAAGGAGCCTCATGGCTTGCAACAAGTGGAAGGACACCACCGTGGTAGATTTTGACAATGTCGATCACTTGGACATTCTTGCCGACTCGAGAGTGTTAGACTATCTTGAGAATCTCCTGTCAAAGTTATAAGGATTCTAATGAGGATCGGCTCGTGATTCAGTCGATAATTAGGTTTTTTGTCATGAAATTTATGTGCTTGTTGGATGTTAGCTTTTGATTCGAGACCTCGTTTTCAAATCAAATATTATTTCTGAACCGAAAATGCAATAAATCCTCGTTCACACCTTCAATTGAGCTCACTTTGAAAATGTGTCGTGTTAATTAAGACGGATTTTTTAAGGCTTTGTTTCTAATGTTTCTAGTCATTCGTTGATAATTCGTTGATAAATGCCTCTCAAATTTCTCAGAAATTCTTTCAGCTCATTGGTTTGAATCAACTGTGAGAGCATCTTTTGTAGACCCAAGAAATATTTATTTGTTTTATTTTCACATTCGACTGATTAAGCATACACTTGTTGTTTGGATGACATCAGTTCAAGATGGATGTCAGTTCAATATGTTTTTGTGTCGTTTCCAAAGCATCCATTTTTGATTACTTGGTAAGCCAGTGTTGTAACGAATTATTATTATATAATTAAATGCAAGGTAAAACCATCGGGAATTCGACAGATGTGGGTTGAAGAATGGTGCTATTAATTGCTGGTTACATTGTTCTCAATTCTTGGAACCCAATAATTTCGTCGTGCAAAACGTTTCCGTCATTATCACATGACATTTTGATGTAAATAATTGTGCCAATAAAAGTGCATTCCAAATGATGAAATGTCCAAATAATGAGTTAATAGTTGAGTATTAGTCGAGTATAAATTGTAAACCGGTCTTGTATAAGCATTTAGCCCATCTTTTGATTTTGTATCCGAAAGGGACGTGAAGGCACTTTCCATTTATGTGGCGCCCCTACCACAGGGCTCTCCCTGGAGGTGCAGGCTGGGTTGCGAACACGACACATTACGACCGCACGCAGAAACGCAACCCATGCGGCCAACCTGCACGCCGGTTGCACTACTACAAATACAATCCAATACAAGAATTACTTGAAAAGTTCGGAGGCAGGGAGGAACAAGTTTTGAAAACAAAAAAAAAACAGATTTTAATTTTGATATCATTTGATGTTGAAATCATTTTAAATTATTGTAATATATACACTTTATTTAATTTCTGAATGTGATTCAGAATGTGTGTGTTGCAGATAATAATAAGTGGCGTTTTCGAAAAGTGATATGTAACTGTTGTGGAGTTTGTCTCGTAGGTGATCATTATCATAACGCATGCACACCTTAAGTTAGAAATCTTGATTGGGTTCTCGAAATGCTCCGACGAAAAGTAACTACGCAGTTTCAGTATCGCTTATGGGGTCGTCCATTAATTATGTAAACAAATTTAAGGTAATTTTTGACCCTCTCCCTCCCTCTTGTCAACAACTGAGACTTCTAGAGACCCCATCAAAATTATGTCAAAAAACTGACCCCCAACAAAAATATATTTTGTTTTACAATTTTTAGTTTATACCTTGTAACTCTTTGAATTTGTAATTATTTTATTTTGAAAAAAAAATTGTTAAACTGAATATTGTAAATTTGTTTAATGTCAGCTTCTATCATCTTCCCACGGGAGAGTTAAAAGTTCTTCTGTTGTAATAATAGGCATAATATAGGATTCATAATTTCCATCATTTTGTTGAACTGATAAGTCAGACAAATCAAATTCACCTTCATCTCACCACTCAGCACATAAAATATCAGAATTTTTTGTGTGTGCAATAATTAACATCAGCTCTTTCTGTCGTTTGGCAGTCACTCGAATTGGCTGAATTTATTTGTTGATAAACAGGTGTTAATTTGTTATGCCCATGATTGCATTGTCGGTGTTGAACATGTTTCGTTAACATGACTTGTGATTAGGGTCGCCGACAGAGATTTCGTACTCAGCCCATGTGTTATGACAATTTGATGATGGAAAAGCAAAAATGTTCGTGATTGTAAAATTTCAATATTTTAAATTCCGGGCGGGTCTCTAAAAATTATCGGACCCTTGGGCATTTGCCCCACCCCTCTCGGCCCTGCTTGTGAAGCAACATAGAAAGAACATAGGTTACAGATTTTGCAAATCCGTTCAAGCAATGTTTCATCCGTTAACATTTAGATTTTACATCATAAAAAATAACACTGTTGACGTCAATCTTAAACTCCTCCCCCTTGCCAAGAATTGTCAAATTTTTACCAACCCCCTCCTTCCCCTATTTTGTTGACATAATTTATGGACGGCCCCTACGATAACTAGTGTAGTCATGATAATGGTGATGGTAGTTGTAATGGTAATGATAATGATATTAACGACGGTGATAATGAAATAAAACTGGACTTGATGGTTATTTCCATAGTTATTTTTGGGAACTAATAATTCCATAATTACCATGATTTCCATCTCACGAAAAAAATCACCAGTCCTTCAACAAAGTTTGCGCTTCCAAACGCTCCAGAGGTTGCACTCCATGACACTGAAACTGAAAAAATTGAATTGAATATAATTTTGAGCTATAAAGAATTTGAGCGCTAAATTTGGGTTGACCCACTTAGGTTGACAGGAGGGAAGGATTGACTGTAGAGAAAGTGGAGCACTATAATAATACAAACGTGTGGTGCAAAAATCAACACGAGTCTCTTCTTCACCGACTAATCAACAAATTGTTACAAAGATGTCACAAACCCGGAACCTCCAAACAAAATCTAAAAATAAAAAATGAATAACAAATCCTTTAACGAAGTTTGGACCCTTCAGAATTGCCATTGGAAATTGGAAATGGAAAATCAATGAAATCTCACTGAAATGAAATTTGATGAAAAACTTGTTGGCAACTCCTGTTTCATATCGATTGTCATATTAGGGGCGTTCTCACTTGCATTGTATTGATCTTGTGTAATTACATTACATTACACATCGCTATTGTTGTTATTATTATTGTTAATATTATTATTTATTGTTATTATTTTTTTAATTGTCAGATTGGGCGAACCCTGGAGCTTGCATTTCCATCACGAAGCAAATAAAAAGTAAACATTTAAAAAAAAATGTCATATTTTTATAATAATGTATTCACCATGTAACATTTTAGCATTTCAAGTGTTCATTTCATATTTTCCTCATTCAGAATGGTCCACTTTTTGGATGTGAATTCTTATCATATTATTATTAATATTAATATTATTATATTATATTATCTTATCCTATAATTATTATTGTTATATTTGATATTATTATAATCATCACATTATCATTATTATCTTATTATTATGAACTTATTGAAGAAATATTTCATTTGTTCTGATGTTCATTTCAATTGAAGGGATTTTGTTATAATTCTCCCGCAAAAAAGGAATTTGTTGAATCTGAATGAATCCAGGTTTCAAATCATTAACAATATTATTGTTGTTTTAATACTACAAATTTATTATTATTATTATATTTAAAAAATTCTTGATTATCCATCTTTCCTCAAACGAATGAAGTTGTATTGTCAATATTGTCTCGATAAGTCTTGGCGTTGGATTTACAACATTAATAAGACAATACATAAGTTTTAAATGAATTATATTATATAACATATAATATATTAAATTATATTTCACTTTTAACTTATCGATCGTGAGCTCCGAGGCAAGTTTTAATTAGAAAGTTCAAAATCAATTCGTTATCGATCGTACCGTCTATAAAAGGGAGGCAGAAGAGACCATTAGCAGGCAGTAACAAAAATTGCTCCTTGCGATTTCTTGTTACATTCGAAGTGAGGTTTTCCTTGCATTGAATTCTTCTATTTTAAATACATTATTATTTTTATTCACAGATGGGAAGACATCCTTTGTGCCTGTTCTTGTTGTCAGCGTTCGTGGCTTCCAATTTGGCCATCCATGCTGTTCCAACGACCAACACGTATGTTGACAGTGTATTTTGATGTTTGAGATGACAGTTTTAAATGTTATGATAAACCTTTCCAGGTCCTACGTCGTCTTTACAAGCGATGTTCTCGTACCTGGCTCTGAACTTCTGATTGACCTGCACCTGCTCGATCTCGTCCGATCTGACTCCAAGGAAGAAGCGCAGGAACCCGATGAATGCGTCCTCGATCTCAGAGTTTCTTCCGACGACCATCTCTGGCACCGTTCGTTGTGGAAAATTGAGCTGGACAAAACTCCGAGAAGTAACTAGATTTTTAATAGCTAACTTTTTAACTTTACGCAAAGTTCTGAACGATTTACTTTTGTATTTTGCAGGTTTCTCCAAAACACTGCGCATCTTGGTTAGAAGAAATGTTTGCTGCAATTTTAATCGTTCGTTTCTGTTAATTTAATTTTTTGAACTCCAACAGGTATCACCTGATGAGAGGTCATTGGGAGACAAATCCATCCTCAAGGTCGAGTCATGTTCCTGCTTCAAGTTTTCTCGTTCAGTCGAAGTTCCAACTGGAAGAAGAGAGTTGTTGGTTTCCCTACGCACTGATAAACTGAAGTACCATCCTGGAGAACTTGGTTTGTTAATATTAAAGTATTAAAATATCAATTAATGGCAAGTATTTCATAACAAGTAATTAAGTATTAAATATGAGTTAAATTTTTCTTTCAGTGAGGATCGAGTCTCTCGTCTTCACTCAGGAATTGAAACCGCATCTGAATCCTGTCAACCTTTCCATTCATGTAAGATTTAAAATATTTTTAATAATCAAAAATGCATTATTATTAATATTATTTCATTATTCAGAATTCAAGAGGTGTTCCGCTCGTCGAATGGCTGAACGTCACCGCTGAAGAAGGTTTTCTTGAAAGAAATTAAATTTAACGCAGTTTTCATTAACATGTCAAATATTCTCTCAGTCGAATGTGAAATAAAAATGATATAACGTTTATTTTTATTCCAGGTCTCCTCAGAGAAGAATATTTCATTCCACGTCTTACTCAGTCAGACGAGTGGGTTCTCTCCTTGGAAAGCCATGTGAGAACGAAAATATATTATTTATTATTTATTTTATAATATTATTAATTCATAATATTATATTATTAATGTTCCATTTTAGGAGCAGGTGGTTAACCATACCTTCGAAGTTGAACGACCTATTGGACCTTACGGTGAGAAATGTATTGAAAAATATTCCTGGCAAAGTAATAATTAAAAGTATTTTTGTTTCCTACTTATGTTCTCACCTTAACTGTGCTTTCAGATGAAGAATGTTTCCTGGTTGAAGTTAGATCTCCGAGGTATCACACTCTCCATTCAACCGATGAGAGCAAATGCCAAAACTTGGACATCAGTGTGGTAGCCAGGTAATTGTTGCTTTAATATACCACCATCTTTATTTGTAATGGATAAAATTGATTGTACCATTTTTTTTATTGCGTAGTCATCATTCTGGAGCTCCATTGAAAGGAAGAGTGGAGCTGAAACTTTCTCTCGAAAACAACACCAAATTAGGATCGCTGCCTTCGGTCGAGGTTATTTTTCACGGTGGTGTCACCGAAAGCAATAAAATATTACATTCATTTTTAAAAATATTAAATTAAAATGTGTTGTAATACTGATAACACTGTTATACTTCAAAGCTCGAAGCTGGTCACCAAGTCATTTCACTGAAACCTGCTGAAATCAAACAAGTCTTGGGTCTGAAATCGAAAGAACCCCTGGTAGGACACGAAGTAAAAGTTTCAGTTAAGGTGGAAGAAAAGCGTCCTCTAAGTGAAGAAGGAAGTGAAAGTGATGCTGAGAAGGAAGAGGAAGGAAAAGAAGGAAATGAAAAGAGATCAGATACGATGGTTCCTGTCAGCAGAGATGTCCTCGTCACCTTCGTCGATCAGTCTCATGTCTTGTTCTTCACTCAATTCACTCCTTTGTTCTTCAAACCTGGGCTGTCGTACGTTGGACAAGTGAGATATAAATATTCGCTTTTTCTATGTCAAAATTACGCAGTAATAAATGACATTATTATGTTTTTATTATATATTAATAATGATTTAATAATATTTATACTTTTTATATCAGGTTCTACTGAAACCAGTCGAGGAAGGACTTCCATTGAGTTCAGAGGAGAGAGAGGTGACAGTCAAGGTCAAGCACTTCACTCCATCATCAGAAGGTCCAAGAGAAGAGAAACTCACTCTGAAGCTCAAACCAAACTCCATCGGCGAATTTTCATTCAAGGTTCCCAAGGAAGACACCAAACTTGAACTCGAAGTAGGAATTATTTTTGAAAAAATCAATATTCCTCCATTGAAATACAATGTATTTGTTATATTTATAATATTTTTTTTATATTCCAGGCTCATTTTGATGATAAGGAAACTGGTAAGATCGTGAGTGCTCATCTTGAAGATATTCTGCCATTTTCAACCAAAGATGGACATTACATACAAGTCTTGATGGAGCAAGAACCACCAAAAGTTGTTGTGAGTGAAATATGTAGTTAAAATTCTGTTTCAAGAATAATATACCTAATGAACATCTTATGTAGGTCGGTGAAACAATCAAAGTCAAGGTCGAATCATCGTTTCCCACCAGTGAAGTCCCTTACCAGGTTTTCTGTCAATCAGGGTTGGTTCTCTCAGGAAAGTTGGTGGCTCCCTCTCCAGCAACAAAACACGATCTCTCTCTGGTCCTCCCACAAAATGCCAGCCATCTTTTGTCCTCCCCTCGTCTTGTTGTGGAAGTTCTCAGTCCAAGCAATGAAATTCTATCCGACAGTCTTCGATTTGTTGTTGAACAAAGAAGAGAAAGCCCGGTAAGCGTAGATTGGAAAATATTAATTTGTGTCCGTTCATAATTTACAGTTAATTAAAATAAATTTAGCTGGAAGTGTTGCTGGAATCAGAAGTTGCCGAACCAGGAGAGGTTGTTGAAGTTGTTGTAAAAGCAGAACCGTTCACCAGTGTTCATCTTCTGACTACTTCGGACCTTCTCGTTTTTGAGCCAAAAGAACAGGAACTCCGTAGATATATCGTTAGTTGGAAAATTATTAGCGTTTTTCCATTAAATTGTAAATAAATTTGTTGACATTTATATTTAAAGGCTCGAGAGAAGATGTTGAGATATCTTCGCAACTTGAACTCTTCACAATTCTCTCGAATCGTAGATGAACTGGGTGAAAGTACTTCAACCATTCCTTCCTTGGCTCCTGACTCCCACAGAGTGCACAATGTGAGTTGATATTTTATAGCATCAACTAAAAATAATAATTTCTTCATTCAAATTTGTTCTCTATTTCACAGGAATCAGAAAGTCTCCTGCTTAGCGACGGACTCGTGTTCATCGATCCGAGCAAAAAGTGGCCGATTCCTGTCCGCACGAATGGAACACTGGAAGACCTTGAACCATCGAGTTTGGACACCATTGAAGAATTTGATTGGAATCTCTGGGGAGTAAATGTTACTGTAGGGTAAGTTGGTTGTATAAGTTCATGGTCTCGTCGAGTTATAAGAAATTCATCATAAAAATTGTTATTTCAGACCATCAGGCGAAGAGAAACTTCATTTGGTTCTTCCTGAGGAAGCAAGACTTTACACCCTCGCTGCTTTTGGTCTCATTCCTGGAAAGGGTCTTATTGTTGCTGACAGACCTGTGCAGGTATTTGACATTATTTCAATATTCCAAATTCTGCCTTTTTTAATTTAAATTTTGTACGCGAATGAAGATTGCATGAATGAATGAAGATTTTACTTTAATTCGGCCCAAATTCAAATCCATACTTTTTCTATGATTACGGAAAAATTGTTTTGCAACGTACGTTGTGTTTGATTTTTCAGTTGCTGTGCACATCTAAAGTTTTGCCCACATTGAGACATCCAGAATCCGCAGTGCGAGGTGAGGAGGTAGTTGTGGAAGTTCACCTGTTCAACAGCCAGGATAAGGAAGCTAAGGTAAGTCTTAAATTATCTTTCGATAAGCATAAGAATAAACGTTTGCATTATAACATTTAAAACATTTACAGGTTAAAGTGACTGTGAAAGAAAGACATGAAACTGAAAGCATGGAAGAGGACAAGGACATGAAAAACAAACTTTTTGAAAGAGAAGTTGACGTGAGTTTTGCGAATATTTCGCATGAAAACGTTAGTTTACATTAAAATATCTTTTGATTTTAGTTGAAACCCAAGCAATTGGGAGTGGTAACAGTCCCCTTGAAGACATCACCAACAGCACAAGAACCACTCGAGTTTGAAGTAGTTGTCGTCTCTGATGATGTCCGCCACAAACTCAACTCATCAGTTGAACTCAAGGTAAGCTTAGCAACATGACAAACTTATTTTATTTGCCCATTTACGAGTCAAATGTTAATTGTTGTAGTACCAAGGACATGGAGTGGTGCCATCAGAAAGTTTGTTGCTCGACAATTTCAACAGAGAACAAGTCCTCGATCTTGACGTTCCAAAGAACATCACAAACCCCATCGAAAAGTCTGAACGAGCTCATGTGAAGATCTACGGTCAATAGCCTGCATTATAATATTACCATTAATTATCTTGCATTATGATATTATATAATAATTAGCTTTAATTATAATATTATAATTAATATCACCATAAACTGATTGTTTTAAAATAAAACAATTTTATGTCACAGGTCATCCTTTGGGTCCTGCCATTGAACATGTCTGCAAACAAGTGAACAAATCAAGAGTTCTGGAGGAAAGAACGAAAATATGGTTTGTCCTTGCTGTCAATGTGCTCGAACACATCTCCAACAATTCACTCTTCGACGATTCTGTGCACGTCGACTATGACGAGGAAGAGTTGCCTGTCAACGTTTCATTGGAAGTTCCAGTGGAAAAGGATGAATGTGTCCAATCTGTTAGAGATTGTGAGTATTTTTCTTCTAGCATTATTGCAACGTTATTATGTTTAAGTATTACATTTTTTTTTTAATTCAGCTCTGCAGTACCTGTTGAACAAAAGAAGTGTGGATGGCTCTTATTCTTTCTACCCACGACAACCCGGTTACATTTGGTAAAACAAGTTTTCTTTTGGAGAGAATAAGGGCAATGTCGATGTAAATACTTAATTCTTGTAGGCTCACTTCTCTGATGCTGGACTCAACAGTTTTATTGAGAAATGTGCTCTCTTGGGAAGAAGAACATGTCATAGAAACACTGAAGTGGCTGGTCAAACAACAAAAGGAAGACGGATCGTTTGTGGAGGACAAGAATGCCATCGTTCTAAGAAAAGATTTGGTACGATATTTTGTGATTGAATTTTGTTTCATCAAAATTATATTCTGTATTCAATTAATTTGAACAGGACGAAGAATCTCATCATGTTCCGTTGACATCTCAAGTTGTTGTCTCACTTCTCGAAGCTGCTAACAACCTCGATGTACGTAATTAATGTAATGTTTCAATTAAAAATACAACATAATTTATACAAGTAATAATAATATAACATAGTAAATAATTAAACAGCTTCCCGAAGAAGAAGTGAAATTGGTGGAATCAGTGACCAAGAAATCAGTGGAGTACATCGAAAAAGTCATTTTGAAGGGAGATCTCGATAAGGATTCTTACTCTCTCAATATTGCTGCTTACGCTCTGACTCTTGCCAGGAGTGAGAAAATCTTTGAAGTTTTGAGGAGAAGAGACAGATTGATGATTCATGAAGGTACTTTCGAATAATGTCATGCAATTTATTGGGAATAAAATCAATTTAAAATAAATGCTTACAAATTTTTTTTACGAAGGAGATGAAGGACACTGGAAAGTTGGAGAGGAAAAGAATGCGGAAGAATGTTCATTGTCTGTTGAAGCCACGTCTTTTGCCATCCTCACATCTCTGACCATGAACGACTTGAGTGGTGCACGACCCCTCGTCAACTTCGTTCTGGGGGCAATGAAACCTGGTGGAGTGTTTGTCACATCGCAGGTGAACTATTATTATAACAAGTATTTCTGATAAATAATAATTC
This sequence comes from Hirudo medicinalis, assembly GCA_011800805.1. NCBI lineage: Eukaryota > Metazoa > Annelida > Clitellata > Hirudinida > Hirudinidae > Hirudo > Hirudo medicinalis. The sequence goes on from MPNW01000429.1 coordinate 12,927, forward strand.
TAAAACAATTTCTAAGTCATTAAATACAAAAATATAAGTGTATGTTATTAAGAAATTAAAGCAGGTCTTTGTCACTTTCAGGACTCACATGTCGCTCTGAAGGCTCTGTCTCAGTACTTCCGTCTCTACAACGACTACCACGAGCACGAACATGTCAACGTCGATGTCAACGTTACCTTGTCGAACAAGAAGCAACTTTCACTGAAAGTTCTCAGCCCATTCTTTGCTGGAAGCCTGTATTTTGACGTAGGGTGTTTGAATTGTTTAAGTTATTCACCGTATTAAATTAATTATAATTCTAATTATAACTTTTTAAGCACTCCAACCTTAGTCTCAGTTGTCCTCTGAGAGTGGAATCATCAGGAAAAGGTGTTCTTCTTGTGCAGGTTTGTTTATTTTTATTCGCATGCATTTTATTCGATTTGCTTTAAATTTTGTAATAATTTCCAGAATGTCCCCGAGTTCAACGAAGCCGTTCCATCCAGCAGACCAACTTCAGTCGATTTGAAAGTTGAAGTGAAGCAGACAGATCCTGAACATCTTCAATTGAAAGTCTGCGCAGTGTAAGTTAAATACATTCACTAACGGGATTGATGATAATAATATCTTTGTAACACGAGCAAAACCCAACCGAGAACATCTCAATTAATAAAAATAATAGTTTTAACATTAATTTACAGAAACTTGGAAAAGGAATCAAGTGCCTTCCTCATCGGTGAAGTTCCTCTCTTAAGTGGCTACGAACTCAACCTTGAGAAACACGAACCCAAGTCCGACCCACAAGTTCTGAAGGAGGATGATGAAGTTTACCTCGTCTTCAGCGAGGTATTTCAAAATTAGTTTTTATGCTGAAATATCACATGCCGCAAACATACTTCTTATAATTTTATTTTTCCATTTTTAGGTGAAACCATCGGAAGCAAAGTGTGCGGATCTCAGCTTGGACAAACTCTTCCGTGTTGGAAACCTTGCACCCAGATTCATCAAGTTGTACCCAAGCACTAAACCAGGTTTCGTAAAGTGCTGATTTATTTGTTGTGATTTATTTGTTGTTTTGGATAATAATATTGAACAATGGTAAAATTAGTTAAAGTAATTGATGTTTTTTAGGATTTTTATTCTGAATTTTAATTTTCCAGGTAATCCTGTCTGCAAACCTTACGGTGGAGTAACAGTTGAATCAAGTTGAAAACACGAACCAACACGAACACGAACACCCTTCACTGATTTTGGCTTAAATGACTTGAAATTGCATTAAATTTTCTGCAATAAAAGTTGTCTCATCTGCAAATTATTTTGTTACTTAACTTAGCGAACATCTATGAGTGGAGTTATATTTTGGGTCGAATGTCCCTAGAACAAGATTGGAAGCGGAATATGGGAATAATAGTAAAAGCATTCAGAATGCTGGAAATAATAAAGAGAATAATGACAGGGAGGAAAAATATAACATGATTTTTAGACTTTTTGATAGGAATAATTTAATTTTTGGATTATTTTTATCAGAGTAACTTTTAGACTTTATGGTCAAAATTTAATGTTCGTTTCTTTAGAGTCCAATTACTTTATTTGATTTAATTTGTGCTTTCGTATTCACTTTTTTTCCCTCATGTGTGGAAAAGAGCCTTTGAAAAAACTATTATTTGCTTGCTTCTTCTCGCAGCGTTCATAAAATCATCGTCATAATTCATCTTAAGTTCTTAAGAAGTTGATTAATGTGTTCGTGTTTGTTGGCATCTCAGCAGTTTACGTTGAGTTGCACAGAATCCTGTGAGGTTGTAAAAATGGATGTTGTTGTTGTCTGATGTTGATGATCATGAGAATATATGTAAAATATATTTAAATATAAATAAAAACATATAAAATAAAGCATATATATAAAAACAGGTGCCATTCAGCTCACGCAGGCTCTTAACAGTATTGTGTTGACTAGTTTTAAACTTTTCTTTGTGTTAGGATGTGATAATGTTAAAATTGCTGGAGTAATAGTTCCTTATCATAAACAGGTAGATTTTCAATTTTAACAAAAAATTGAAACAAAGTAAAATTTCACTTCACAAACAAAATAGTCTCAAGTGAGATGAATGCATTCCATGTTGTGTTGTATAGTAATTGTTAATTGTAAACTTGTTTGCATCTGTTCGAATATACTTCCAGTCATTACAGCAGCCTCAGCAGTTAAATCTCAGTCAACGGTTTCATCTTGTCCTCCACGTGCAACAGGCATTGGTCCTGCGACAACGACAACTCGGATCTCGACTGTGGAGCTGATGAAGTAATATTTTTCAGTCCTTGTCAAGCTGGATGCATGGAAGTTGGAGGTTCAAATCCTGCTGAGCAAGTGGAATATTATTATTCTGCTATGGAATGAATAACATTTTAAGATATTATGGAATTAAATAACATTTACAAAGTTCTTCATCCATGCCAGACAATTCAAATACTTCATTTGAACAGTGCAAGTTTGTATTTTTAAAATTTATTTGTATTTCTTCTAAAAACTCAATTAAAGAATTCCATATTTTTCTGATTGAGCACATCTGTCATTCGTCTTAATTTTCGTGTCTTTGCTACTATACATCTAAAAGCCCAATTAATAAATAATCAAAAAATTGGGATATTTATGTTTTACACTTCTTTAAATGAATTTCGAAGATGTTTATTTTTTTTATTTCTATTTAAAGCTGATCTTAGGCTTTAAATAGGGCTGAACAATGAATATTCGAAAGAAAATGCAGAAGCCAAGCAAAAGTTAGAAGACATGTTTGAAGACATGCATAGAAAAGGAATCTACGTGAAATCCTCAGTGACTTTGAGTTGCATACCTGGATGCAGTTTGACTGCGAATAATGTTTTGTTTGTTTGTTTGTTTGTTTGTTTTCTAATATATTAAAGTCCTTTGCGCAACTGAGATGATTTGGACTTGTTAGTTAGTGTTAGCGATAATAAAATATAAAATTGTTAGAAGATTAAGTGGTCAGTTTTAAAATATGCTTGAATAAAATAATGTATATTTAATTAATAGTGTCCGCTTTTTATAAATCCATCTGTGTATGAGGTCCGCACTTGCTGGATTGGAAATTGTGGACATTCTTTTCAAAAGCTAATGGTGACTGCTTCAATAAGTTGTTTCGTGGAGTGATGTAATCTACTGAAATAATTACCAATAGATTTTTCTATCACTTTATTGGTCATGATGCTGTTATCAAAACAAATGCAAAAGTTATACTCACTTATTTGAATTTGAAATACAAATGAGTTATTGCTTAGATGTGATGTGAAGAGTGTCGATAACAATGAAATTTGGTTTCTTTACTTTGAACAAGTTTTTGAATGGTTGAAAGTGGCTTTCAGTGAATGTAACACTTGCTCTTTCACAAGACATTTAAGTTCATAAATACTTAAGTTTGGTTTGACGTTCTTGATTACGGTTCTGCTTACCTTCTCGTCTCCTACTCTTCCGGTTACGTCGCTAGGCTGCTACCAAGTTGCCAGTTGTCAGTCGTAACATTGTTGCCATTGTTGTAAGTAAACTTTCTAGCGGAAATGCGGCAACTTCCAGATTAAAATTCTCTACAGAGACTTAACCAATTTTAACGTAAATTGCATCAAAATATTTACCAAAAAGAGAGATTAGCTAGCTTGGAGAGGATGGGAGATAGGATAGCAGTATTTTTTGAATATAAAAGTTTGGAGAGGATTGTGGGGACCCTCACACATCCAGCACCAAGATGCACGAGCAGGACACTGAATTTCTGCTTCAGCTCGATTGACGACTAATATTTTATTTAACTATATTGCTTTTTTTTGAGTTCTTCATAAATCAAACGAACTTTGCCGATGCACAAAGGAGTCAAATGTCAAAAAACTTTGGGGGAGTGGAGAGGATGTGAAAAAACGTAAAAGTTGTACTTTACATTTCATCGGCATCCAGTGTTTTCTGTATTAAAAATATAAATTTTCCAAAAGCAGAAGTTCTCTGGCTAGTTGAATAATTTAAAGATTGTCGCTTATCCTCAAGCCTTGAACATACTGGATGTTTTTAGTAAAAGCTGGAATATTGCCAGGGCTAAACCATTCATAAAATAATTCAAATTAAAAGTTCAAAGTTCTAAAAAAAAACTATAACAAATGTTTGCTATTAATGAAATTTTTGAATTTTGCTGATCGGAAGTCAAGTGCTTGAAAATTTAATTTTGTATAGCACGCAGAGGCGAGTGCGCGGTGTAAAATCGAGCGTAACGCTCGTGTTATGTAAGTGAAAATACTGTAAATAAACTTATTATTTCAACTATTTAGATAATCTCATTATGTAATCAATATTAATCTCAAAGATAATCTCAACAGAATCACAATCTGTTGATAGCAGGGCATAATCAGTCAATTTTCATAATCCTATAATTAATTGGACCACTAATAAATTCAATGTTAATGTAAATATAGTTCATTTATATAGCGCCATATGTATAGTGTCAGAGGCGCTTTTTTTGTTAAGCATTTATACAGCGGTCCTTCCCAAGGGCGCTTGTGGCAGTGCAGGCTGGGTTTCGAACACGACACATTACGACTGTTGCCATTACCACCCCATGCAGGAACGCAACCCATTCGGACAACCTGCTCCAATGGTTCTATGATGACATTCTTGAATTATTTCAATCTGTCCAAATTATTCAAAGAAGGAACCTAACATTATCACTAACGACGCTTTCAAAGTGGGTTGTAATGTTTCATGCAATTTAACTCTTTTATTTCTCAGGTATTTTCGCCGTCGTAAGCCAATATTTCAGTCTACGATTTCATCACAGAAGTCACAAGAAGGCTTTATACTTAAAAAACAAAACCCAAAACTTAGTAATTAAGCGAGCTTTCAATGTTGCTATTAAATATCTTTGCAAAAACATCAGCTAGAATGCGTCGGTACGAGAATACTGGTTAGAGGTGTTTTCGAGTTTTGAGCACAAATGGTAACGATCACAAGAAGTCGTTGAGCCAACTAAATCTCCGGTGACTGAACCCGATTGAAGATAGCTTAAAAGCGACGCACGACAATATGAAAATACAGGTAATTGTAACGCAGGTGTACACAGTAGCCAGTTCATGTTCTTCGCCTTTTCGACCTCTCCAAGTTGAGGACAAAGCACTGGCAACAGCGAAGGATGTCGGAATTAGAATCTTTTCAAGAACTTACTGGGAAACCCTCTGAAAACTTTTTGCTACTAAAATCGAAACTGGTGCAACAAAACAGATTGTTTGAGGACTTAGAGTTTCCTGCTGGACCATCGATCATTGGATCTTTGAAGGGATATTTTGTATGGAAGAGGCCAAAAGTGAACAATTTTCGAATTTGAATAAATTGTTACATCATTTAATCTTTATTACTTTCCTTCTCCAGCATGAATGTTATTTGTGAGGTTGTGTTAACGAATATTAATTTAATTAATAATGCAAATAGTATTCTATTCTGGTTTGGCTTTCTTGATCAAGTTAATTTAATAATTTCAAATAATTTTGAAGGACATTTGTGAACATCCTGTTTTTATAAAAGATGGAATGAGTAAGAGTGATCTTTTTCAGGGAGATTTGAGTGAGTTCCAAATAAATTTAAGAACAATAAATTTAAGAAAATGTAAAATTACCATAAAAACCTTTTGAAGGAAACTGCTGGTTCATTGCTGCAGCTGCTTGCATGGCAACGGCACACGAAGCACTCTTGGCAAGGTGTGTTCCTTCTGATCAGGAATTTGACAAAAGCTATGCAGGTTCAAACACAAATTTCAAACACTTTCCACTGTCCTTTGCAATTAACTTTACATTGTAATTAAACTTATCTTTTTTTATTATCCAAGGAATATTTTGTTTTCACTTTTGGAGGTTTGGAAAATATGTGGAAATTGTCATAGATGACAGATTGCCAACATTAAATGGAAAACTCGTGTTTGGATGCAACAAGAGCCAGCCAAATGAATTTTGGGTGCCTCTGTTTGAAAAGGCTTATGCAAAGTAAATATTTGATAGGCTTGTTAATCCAGTTTGTTTATATTAATCTGTAGACAGTCTGAATTGAAACAACATTTATTGAATGTCAGATTGTATGGAGGATACAAAAATTTAGAAGGTGGCTTCACAAACAATGCTCTCGTGGATTTTACTGGCGGAATTTCTGAAATGATCAGCCTCAAGAAAAGCAATTTGTCGAATTTGTATGATGAGTTGTATGAAATGATGAAACGATCTTCCATGCTCGGAGGTCATATTGATGTAATTGTTCTCCTTTTTATGTCCTCTTGTTTATTCCACAACCAGAAATAACATAATAATTGTCACAAGAATTAAGATCGATCAAGTTAACATTTGATTAATCCTAAATATTGATTACAGGGTGATTATGTAGATGCAGCACCACTACCAAGTGGCTTATATTCTGGTCATGCATACAGCATAATCAATCTAGTCAGGGTGAGTTAATGAACACAATTTTCAATTATTATAACATCTTCACATTATTGCACTTCAATTATGTCAAATTAACCATCAATTAAGTGCTAATCAATATCATTGGATAAACAATCTTTAAAAACAAGCTTTAAAATGATCCAGCTTAAATTCAAGGGAGTTCTCACGAGACTGGTTCAGTTGAGGAACCCTTGGGGCAAAAAGGAGTGGAATGGTGCATGGTCGGACAAGTGGGTTGCAGAAAACATTTTGTTGGATTTGTAGTGACAGCCATAATTTTTTTTATGATTGTTGGCCAAGTGATCACTCTTATCTCTAACCCTGTCCCTATCCTACCCTTACCTCTAACCCTACCCCTAACCCTAGCTCATGACCCTGGAAATCTATGCTGACAAAATTTGCTCCCTGTGAGTTTGCAGTAATTTGTGTTCAGTTGTGCTAATCGACCTGTGTGCAATTGTCTCGTTAATGTTGATGAACATCAGTTTCATGTGAATATCATCTGACGAGCATTCTTGCAGCTCTATGGAGTGGTCCCACATTCCGACCGAGATCAAGGACAAACTGAACATGGTCAACATGGAGGATGGTGATTTCTGGTGATTAATATTAAATATTTTCTTCTCAATTTATTAGCATAGAATCAAACTTGTAATCCCAAAAATATACTTAAATTTGAATTAAGAAGTTAATACTAATAATTAATAATTATAATTATTAATTTAATTATTATTAATTAAAAATAATGTTTTTTAATAATATTGGTTAATTAATATTTATATTTGTAATAATATATTATTATTAAAAATATTATTTTTAAATTTTTTATATTAAAAACATTCTTTTTTAAATATTATTTTTTAATAATAATAATTATAAAATTATTAATTTATATTATTATTATTTTAATAATAATTATATCTTACCATCATGCTTCAACAAACACAGGATGTCCTACGAAGATTTTGTGACCAACTTTGAATACATCACCATCTGCCACTTGACTCCCGAATCCACACAAGAAACTTTTTCCGAGGTTCGTGGACTTTCGGACGTCTCGACACGGTCGGAGATGCTATTGAAATGCTTCAAAAATAATTTTCAAGGAGAAGAAATTGTGGAACGTGAAATCATTCGAGGGGGAGTGGTTGAGAGGCTTCAGTGCCGGAGGATGCGGCAATTCGCCGAACGAAAGTTAGTCGCTCGTTTCTATCGACCGCATTCTTTCATTCGCTCGTTCGATTCTTTAATAAATCTCCGGAGATGAATGTAATACTCTAAAAGCAAGCACAAAGGAATGTTCCTACACTGTCACAAGTCACTTCTTTTGTGCTTTGACATGTTTATGACAATGTTTTTGTGTGTCACATCAGGGAATTGAAAGCTGCAGTGAATGTTTGGAGGACAGTGCCATTCATATTTAAAGCTAGTCTACATATTAGATCTTGATTTGGATATTGTTACTTTAATCAAAAAAATTAATCACTGCTGAAAATAAATAACAAATAAACATTTTTTTTTTAAAATGCTTTAACTTAAAAGAAGTTGGTCGAGCAGTGATGTGATTGTTTATGTAATTTGCTGCTGTGGATGCATGCAACCCAGCTTAAAAAGTTGTAGATTCATGCTTACAAAATTGAAATCATTCGATTGGTTCAGGAAATTATTTCTTTTAATATAACATTATCATAATATTAACATGACATTGACATAATAACATTAGCATAACATTAACATAATATTAACATATCATTAACATTATATTAACATATCATTAACATAATATTAACATTACCTTAACTTATAGTAGTTTAAGAAGACTAATGTCTGTGTGATAAACCACTCACTTTTCTTTTAACTCTTTAGATTCTCAATAACAACAAATGTAGCAGTTCAATAAAAAACATGATAGCATGTCAATCCGAGTCAGAGCTCAACAAAACATTGCAAATTTTTAGCCTTAGTATGATGTACAAGGATGACCTTGTGTGAAGGTTTGTGTCACCCATAAGGAGAGTCATACTTAAAATATCATAGTTTTGGCACATAAATTCAGTTTTGAATTTTGAGATGTAAGATTTATGCCTTCAGGTCTATTTTGGAGGAATCCTCAATTTGTCGTGATTGTCAAGCAAACTGGCACCAATGACAAGCAAATCAACATGGTGGTCTCCCTTCTTCAGAACTCAAGCAATCAAAATGAGAATTTTTACATTAACTTCAGAATTTACAAAGTAAAATTTAGCATCTGCAACTTATTTCGGAAATAGATTTTCATTCGAAACATGTAATTAAATGAATTTTTGTGGCTCATGAGAGAAAAAGACTATAAAGAGATTTTACATCCTGTAGTTGAAGAGGGACACTGTTCAGTTGTTGAGCTACAAGAATGTATATGAATTAGCAATCCAAGTATCCCATCCAAACTCAACCTACGTGAACATGAGGGAAGTCAGTGACCATTTCAAAGTTGACTCCGGTCAGTACGTCATCATTCCTTCCACATTCAAACCAAACGATGCAACGGATTTCCTCCTAAGAGTGTTTACTGAAGATGCTGTCAGGTTCAGGTAAATGATGCTTGAAATGATTACTTTTATTCTATGTGTTCTTACATTTGTCCATTCATTTTCAATTGTGGAAAGATGACATGAAGATTTGACACAAATGTTCATTGCTGGTTGTTTTTGTGATAAGAGGTCTTTTCATCCAAAGATGTTTTTTAGTCTACCTGGTTTTGCTAGTGGATTTTATTGGCACTGACTCTCCAGCAAGATTTATCATCTTTAAAGAGCGTCTGCTTATTGTTAAAGGCTGAATTCCTTCTGTATTCTCTGAAGAACAAAAAACTTTAGATTCCGTGACAGCCTTGTTTTCTGCGTGTCCAAGTGTTCAATCCCTGTAATTTATGTGATGATTTCCAAGATGTAACCAGACTGCTTTGAAAGCCTTCCAAAAAGGGTTGATGCTTGCATTCCTTCTGTTGGCTCTTATGTTTTTCCATTGCAAGTGGCAGGCTTATTGAAGTAGCTCTTTATCGTTCTTTTCGAAAAATAGTCTGAAACGTTTTTTCAAATCAATTTCCCATGTTTTTGAAGAAACTTATCCATTTCTTTCTCCATTTACAACTGTTTATGAAGACATTTTGATAACAAATTTAACAGGCACTTGAATCACTCCTTTTGACTGAATGAATGCTTAATGAGAATGAGAGATTGTTGGTTAATAAAGATTTTTTTATGTATTTATGTTATTATATGTACATTTTGTATTATTCTATTATTGCTTTTACACCTTAAAGGAACATGTCCTACCTATATAAGTTGGCATTGAGATGAAAGCCATCAAATTGTAAAAGTACATTAAATTGTGATTGTGAATGATATTGCTACAAATAATTCATAAAACATTTATTTGCAAAAGTATGTCATTGAGAATTACATTAACATTTCAAATGGATTGTGTACTTATTTTGGCTAATCACCTGTTGAATACCTGTTGACAGGTGTTTGTTTCCTATTGATCCAAAAAAAGTCTTAGCCATATGAATTCTACAATAAACAAGTTGATTTTATAGGCTTTGTAAATAGTTGTGTTTGTCTACACCATGCACACTTGACCTAACTTGACTTACTTTTAAAACAACAATCTATGGAATTTCAAAATACCGGTTTAAATAGAAAAAAAAAATATCTGGATTGAAAACTTAAGAAATTGATAAATAGAAATCAAATTCGTATCCGACAAACTCTTCTATTAACTTGTAATCATGTCGAGCATGTAACAACATGGGAAACAAAGCTCGACGGCCAATGCTGAGCATCTGTTGGATGTTGTTGTGATGTTGTTGTGATGTTAGGCAAACAGGAAACAATAAGCAAATGCAATGAATTACGCATCACTCGACGACTTTGCCAAGCCACGTTGCACTGCCACGTTGAACAAGTTGTTCAACTCAAATTAAATTGTGATATTTTCTGGGTTTCTTGAAAGACAATTAATTACTCATTTTAAAACTTTGTCTGCCTTCTTTCAGGGCTGCAGATATTCCTACGACTTTACAAAAGGTGGGATGTTGTTAAAATGTATTTCATGTCCAAAAGTAAACAATGCTGAAAGTAGAAAAAACATTCTTAATAAATGATTTTATTTGTTTGTGATTTATTAGCTCAATTCACCTGTGGATAATGACATTGAGAGAATTTTTGAGAAATTCACGGATGGTGAAGACAGGATGGATGCTCAGGAGTTAGTCAATGCTGCCAATGAGGTACTCATGAGAGGTAAATATTAACATTATCATTGCTATTATTACTACTATTATTATTATTATTATTATTATTATTATTATTATTATTATTATTATCATTATCATCATCATCATCATCATCATTATTATATAGTTACGATTAACATTATTATTATGAGCATTGTTATTAATATTTGAAACAACATTACTGTAAGTGGTATATTGTAATGCACCATCTTAAATGTTTTGAAACTAGCTGGGATGTTGCTTTCTTTACAACAACAGATGGTCTTGGGTGGACAATTGGTCTAGAAGCTGCTAGGAGCCTGCTATTTTTAGCAGATGTGAGCAACCTTGCATTTTCTATTTGAATTGAAAAATTGAGTGCTTATTTTAAAATGAAGTTTGGTTGTAATTCTTGTTTTCTCGTGAATTCTTTGTGAAGCCCGAGAGGTCGGGCGTGGTGTCCGTGACTGGGTTTACAAAAATCATGAAGGAACTCACAGTTTGGAAGGTCAGAATCCAAGGATATCTTAGAAATTTTCTTTCTGTAAATTCATCTCCGTTTTTTTGTTTTTTTTTTTAGGATAAATTCAAAAGTTTTGACAAAGATCTTTCGGGGGATATAGATACATTCGAACTTGCCCAGGCATTTGGCAGCATAGGTATTCGAGGGTGCTTTGATCCCATGTCAAATGATGCACACCTAAACTGTTCGTTGTACCTGATTAATGCTGATAAGCAACTTTATCACTTAGGATTCACTTTGAGTAGAAAGGTTCAAGAAACTATTTTCAGAAGATATGGGGGAAAGAAATGCAGACTGACTTTCGAAGACTTCGTGCATTCCTGCTGCAAAATCGTCAGTCTCTACGGTATGCCTATCTCATTTAGCTAGTGATACCCTGGACATTTATTTCATGAGTTTTTAAGAAGTTTAAATTTAATTACATCTTTACAAATGCCATTCCTCTGAATTGTAAATTACTATTATTTAATTTATTATTGTTAATTATATCAACAGGGGCATTTTCAAAGTTTTCAGATGATGGGATAAGAGGTCAGATCCACATGAACCTTGAAGATGTGAGTTTGAAACTCTAAATTTGAATAAATATTCTAATTGCAATGATTTTTTCAAACAGTGGTTGTCAACAGCAGCCTATTATTGAACTGCCAGGGAATTACCACTTATCTTATCACAACACACATGCCAGATATGAAGTTATCAAATCACTTCATGATAACTGCCCTGTTTCCTTAATTCTCAAAACTGTTTGCCTCTTGTAGCATTTGTTTGCAATGTAGTATTTGAATTTTTGATGTTGTTATTTTAAGCATAATCACATTAGTTGAGAATGTATGTCGAAGTTAATTGATTTTAGAAGATTATACAATCGTTCTGTCAGTTGATCTCTTTCTTAAATTCTGTTCTAAGCTGCAATATCGAAATGTTGTGCAAATTAGAAAAAATATACAATTCTATTTTAGCCATATTTAGGAACAGAGTTTGTTTATTTAGAAAGTCATTTTAACAGTAAAAATTTGAGAGGAATTGAATTACCAAAAGAGGGATTCATGACGAGAGAACGAGGCTCAGAGGAGCCTCGATGAGTCAAATGCTCGAAACTAAAACAAAAAGCGATCTAATGCCAGATACTGCCTCTAAGAACAATTGTCAATTCTTCAAGTGTGGTGAAGGCCAAGAGACGTGTACAACTTCATGCCCGATGAAAATACGATGGAATGCAGATTGCTCGAATGCCCGAAAAGTAGTGATCGAATATTTACACAAATTCACAAATTTGTAGGTCAACAGCAATTCGGACAGTAAAAATTATGTTCACAGGAAGCAGTTTAAAAACAAACAATGTAAAATGATTAAAAATGTCTTCCTGAGTGAAGAGAAAAGTTTGTTCGATACGAAATGATGACGAATGCGATCGTTTTATAACAAAATTTTGAATAATTTTTGACTAAACGAGCAACAATGCAAGCCTCCACACAAAACAAAATGATCACAATGCAAAGAACATTTTGATTTCCGTCAAGACTCGAGAATTTAGCATACGGACCACTCGTAATCACAGTAGTAAATTTTTAAGATATGTCCATCAATAACTTCATTTATTGGTTTGTTCCATGAGTTGGACAGCTGCAGGTGTCAATGAGAATGTTGCTAACCTCGTCCGTGATGTTGGTCTTCCAATCGCTTGGCAAGCAACGACCATTGAAGATTTTCAAATCTGGTGCACCACTTACAAGCAAATCATGAAGACAAGCCATCATAGCAGGGTTCTGGTCCAACAAATTTTGTCTCCTGAGTTTTTTACCAATATGAATTTCATCCAAAATTGGTAGATTGAACCCAGTGAATACAACTCCAGTACAATTTGCAAGATTCAATTTCTGAAGAGATTTTGAACAAGGAAACAATTGTCCAAATACAAAACAATTGCTGAAGGTTGCCTCAATGACCAGATGTTTCAGGTTTGGAAGAGCTTGCAGCAAGTGGCTGAGGAGGTTTTGTTCGAGTTTTGTGTGGCTGTCACTGCACTGGTGGAGGATCAAGACTTCAAGATGAGTCAAGCGACAGAGGGAATACAATGATCTTTCCGTCCACTCGAAGGTTATAGTTAAACATCTGAGGCGGCATGACAGCCGAGTGAACGAATCAAAGAAAGCCTCAAATCTACGGTGACGTCTCCGTTGCTTGAAGAGCAGGTCATTCATGTTCTCGGATAATTCACCAGAGTTCCACGTCGATTCTGGTTTTTCCGGAGTGTTCAGCCAGTTAATCTCTGCCACTTGAACTTCTCTCATGTGCACAGACTCAAGAAATGACTGCAGCATGTCAGACCATCCATCATCACAATCAATCATGTCAAACGAGAATTTCAACCTCCTCACAATAGGCTGAATGCTAACGATATAATCGACAAACTTTATCATCTTTTTTTTTATACTCTTCATAACAAGTCATACTTTTGCATGACTCCCAACAACATTTGCAATGCAATTTAATCGAAGTAAAATCAACATCTTGCCATAATACACTCGTCTTCAAGAGATCTCTCCATTCCAAGCAAACTAATCTATTTAGGCCTTTTTCTTGTGGTGTTAGAAATGAAAATATTTTCAATTTACATTCAGCAGGAAGATCTGCAAAGTCTTTGTGCTGTTGATGGTTAGTAATAAATGACATTTGGAAGGGATCACTTTTCCCATGATTGCTAGATTCATCAGGAGTAGATAAGCAAAAAATCCACCTCAAATGCTGAAAAAATGACTTTGCTCTGTCAAAGAAATTTTGCTTGAAATTTCTTGAATTAGTTTCCATTGCCTGGACAAAAACAATAAAATCTAAATTATTGTGCATAAACTTTAATAACAAATAACTGTTAGTTCTAACGACTTTATCATCTAATGTGAACGTATTATTTTAGAAAAGAACTACTTAAACATTAAACTTGGCATATATTCTAGTCTTAATAAATCACATCTACATTATTTGCAAAGTGCACTTTAAAACACAAATCTTCTGCTAACTGAGAAAGAAATATAAATAAAACCGATTGTTAAAAAAAATGACCTGGAACGAGCGAGGCGATCCGCTTCCCGAGCTTTAGTGATAATTGCTCGCAATCAAAGCAATGATTATCATTTTAATTGTAAACAAATATTTCAAAAAAATTGTTCCTAAGTTTATTCATTGTTAAAGAATGCAAAGACACGATATATATTACAAACGATCCCGAAACTGCCTAATCTACAGCTGATCTCGTCCTCCGCTACAGGAGCTACAGGACTACTAATCGGATCATTGCACTTTCTTGAAGATAATAATAAATTTATATTGTAAAATTAAATTAAAATATCTACTGTATATAAAAAATAATGAAATAATTACATAACCAGGCTTGATTTTGAATTTTTTTCCAACTAACAAAATGTCTTTTCATATACTTTCAATAATACATAAAAAAATAATGAAATGATTACATAACCAAGCTTGCTTTTGAATTTTTTTTTTCATCTAACAATATGTCCTTTCACATACTTTCAATGTTTCTAATTTTTGGAAACTTATTTTAAACTTATACTCAAAATTATATTAAAGAACTATTTCCTTGAATTATACTAGAAACGGTCCTATCCCTCACAAATTTACATAAAATTTGCTAATGATGGGTTTTTCACAACATGATATTTGCCTCCGGTCAAATTTGGTGCTGGATGGTCACGTCTTTCGCCCCACATAATCGGCAGCCCAAACGAGGATCAAAAGTTAATAAAAAAAATGTAAGCAAATGTTTGAGCTTTTTTTTCTCTTTATAGAAAGAGAAGATTGAAGATTCTCTGTAGCGTTTGCCTACAGTCGCAAACGAAACGTCTTTCTGACTGCATTAGTTTATATAATCAAGAGAACATCCAGAAGAATTTTACTTGACGTGAACTTTAAAATATAACTATTTATGTACAAACGATAAAGACGAAACTTGCTTTTAGTTTTCAATACATCCTTAATATCAGTAACTGTGAATAATTTATCTGAACTACGGAAAATAGTGAATTCTATCTCAAGTCAAGCAATTCTACCACCCATTTACAGGTCCTGCCTATAGCCTGCCAAAAATAAAGGCTGGATTTACATATCTCACATATTTCCAAATATGCCAGCGAATGTTTTGCGCAAGTTTTTCATCGTGTCTTCCGAGTCCTCCAAGTCTTTGACTACAGCTTCTGCTGAAGGCTTGCTGGAAATTCCAGAGAGTCTAGTAAAATAAAAAGCATACAAAATGTTGAAATCATAAACTTATCTTACAGTTTTTTACGGCACTCACTTATCCATTGATACGGGCATAGGACTTGGTCCAGGTGGTCCAGCCATTGGCCGGCTACTTATTACGTGCGAGGACATACTGAATTTTCTTAAAATAAAATATGAGACATGGGGTAATTATTAAGTAACTTTACGGACTCAACATTTCAAATAAAAGCTCGCTTTAATATGCAAGGAAAAGTATGGCCATCCGTCAAGACTCATGGCTCGGTTCATGCACTGTATCAAATAGTTTAATTGTCAGCGATTTACTTGCGTCAAATCTCACCCAGCATCAGCCCTACAGTTGGCTTCCATCTTGGATATTATTAGATTGGCAATGATTTTCCTATCTTCCTCCTGCGTTTCTCCCAGTAAAGGCATGGTGCATCCACTGACCTTTATGGATTCAGTTGACACTCATGAACTTTAAAATCACATGTAAAACAACCAAAGCATTCAGTTGAGATAAAAGTACCTCAAGAATGTACTCATTCCCATCTTTTCCCATGACAGCCTCTATGGCCACCATATCCAAACCTCCAAACAACTGGGCACATTCATCTATCCACTTCTTGTACCTGCAAAAACTTTTTGTATTGAATTTGTAAGATGTGTGACCATTTCTCAGGCGAACCTATCATTGGTTTGGATCTGTTCCAACATGGATGATCCCGTGTTGACCTTCCAATTTCCAGAGATTGAGGTCCTTCTAAACGATTGGAGGAACCACCTTTGGTGACTTCAGTTCGTGTATCAGAAACAAAATTTTAAAAAAGCTAACGTAAAAGATTTGTAATTGTTTCCAATTCTTTGAATGTGAAAGTCATATTTGCTATCTATGAAAGGCTCTGTGATACAGTAACAACCAGATAAAGCAACCAAACTAGTGATATCTTGGAAATCGTAGTGGTTATCAATTTTTACCTGAAAAAAAATGGTTTTACTATTTTAGAAAAAGTATTTCTAATTGTCAACACTTAACTTAAAAATCATAGCATTAATTATTTTAAGAAATGTGCCTCACTGTTCCCAAGCCAGAATGGGCGTGTCCAATTTTCACCACCACCGGAAATTGTGGAGAAATAAGCTAGCAATTAAAATAACAAATGAAATTTTGCAGCTTTTCTATTTTTAATAGATATTTTTTTTTCTCTATGTATAAATATATATTGGAACACACCATTTCTTTGTGATCGGGATAAAATGTTTGCTCGATGAGAGGAAATCTCGCCTTTCCAAGACGTTTTTGGATTTGGAGAAGATGAGAAAACTACCAACAAATTAAGCCAACGTTTAAATAATATCGAATTAGAAAATCTTCTCAGAACCTTGGCACTCACCACCCACGGCTTGTCCAGAAAGCTGTAGATTGCTGGAAAAGAGTTAATACTGGGAACGCCTCCATAATGGAGTCCGATGATAATGTTTTTCCAATCTTCTGTGGCATCTTTCGCATGTTGGCGAACTAAGACGAAATCCGGTTTGAAGGATCTGAAAGTGAAGGAAAAAATGTTCAGACTTAGAGAATGCTAGATTATATAACTTAATTTTATAATCATCGAAAAGATTTAAAAATAATTTCTACCTCACAACTTTCGTTCCGCCTCTGATGACTTGGATATCTACTACAGTCCCAGTTTCGGAGTAAGAAGCTAAATTAATTTCTGAGAATTCTGCCTAAAACGTCACAATAAAATAAAATTCCTTGAATGAATTCATGACCATTTGGAGAATTTGTCTGCGCAGAAATAGTTAACGAAGAAGCGATATATGCGTCTATTCTAACATTATTTTTAAAATACATGTATTAATATGCAAAAAGAATTAAGCAGTCAGCTCTCGAAATAAATTTCATATAATAGTAAAAAAAACCCGCATAAACTGAAATTCTAACCTGCTCCACTCTCAAGTCCCAATCACCCAACAATTTTCTCCCTCTAAAATATTTGGACCTTTAAGGGAAATGTGTTGAGCAACTAAGTGTATGATATTTTAAGGTGATTTAGCGTATATTTCGGTTTGCTCTGAGTTATATAACATGCTTTGAACTTCAGAATCCGAAGCATCGACTAAACTTACCATTCCACACTGGGTGTGTCAATAACAAGTAAAGTCTTGCACCTTTCTTTGTTATAAGAAGGTTTTAATTGATGGGAGTACGAAGCAGAACCAAAAAGTCCCCTCGTAAGACCTTGAATACTTGCGCTTCTCGATGGTGAACTTGGAGCACTTGGCGACGGTCCTTTTCTTTTAGGCAAGTTGAAACTGAATCCAGTAGTGTCTGACTTATCATTCATTAAGTCTCCTTGCAAATCATTTGAGCTGAATCTTCTTCGGAGGTAACTCATTCCCGAAGTAAATCCTTCTCTGAAGTTATACATGGACATGTTGCTTGATTTAAAATATCACTGGGATATTTAACGGGCAATAACACATATAACAATTTAAAGCAGTTTCAAGTAATCCGATCAATTCCAAAAATGAAGGAATTTCCAGGCAGGATGTCACTGATGCTGGATAGAAACCAGCGCACAAAGAACGATCAATACCTCTAAGCATTCAACATTCGTGCCTTTTATTTCTGCAGCGCATTTTACTTTGCATATTTCTGCACCGCAACCCGATTTGAAAATTATTTAGTTACTCTCCTAATTCTATTCAACATAAGGTAGGTACATTTTCTGACCGAAATATTTATTCTATGATTTATTTGAGGATCATTAAGACAAGTGCTTTGGTAATATTGAATTTTCGTATTTTTTTCGTAAAGGAGATTATGTGAAGAAATTCAGCCATCGTTATCACCAAAAACACGTGCAAGATCCGTTGCAATGAAACAAGAAGACATCCTCAGCTGAGAATACTTTAGAAGGAACTAATTAAATAAAAATTATTCTTTTGCTTGGAGTTAGTTGATCATTTTGAACCTGGTTTGAAATTTTTACTGAAGGGCTGATGAAACACTTTGTGAAGTTTCTGAGCCTGGAAGTTTAAATGAATTGTAAACAATTTCTTAAAATAATCAATATTTAGCAGATAGAAGTATCAGGATACCTTCAGTGGTCCTATTCCTGGGCATAGGGACATGTTCTCCTCAGTAGCATTAATAATTTGAGTGAGAGACTAAACATAAAAATCCATTATATAAAGTGTGTCTTTTTTTAATAAAAAGGTTACATACTCCAAACGTTGATGATAAAGACAATGCATCTGAGCGGTTGACCTTTTTGAGGGAAGTCAAGGCATCCATCAGCTAGAAATAGTAATCAAGTTTGTCTTAAGAGGCACCATTGTCTGCACAAAATTTGGTAGCAATACAACATAAGCAGGAAATACATTACCAATAACAATTACAACAGTTAACAGAACAAACCAATGAAAGGCCTCATGAGAAAAAATACCATGAACAGTTTAAATTATTGGACATTATTGGAAATTGAAATACATTCAAAACTTAGTTTCACTTAAATGTGCTCAGCAAGACATTTTGCAGAAAAGGTGCAATTGGAATGAAATTATTCGACTTCGGTTAAAAAGCACCTCAAAACCAGCAAAAAGATGAAGACTTTGCTCAAACCAACATTACATCCCACTATGACCACACATTTCAAGATGTAAACTTAAAAATAAGGAAGAGAGAACTTATAACAATGAACTTGTCA
Organism: Hirudo medicinalis; assembly: GCA_011800805.1. NCBI lineage: Eukaryota > Metazoa > Annelida > Clitellata > Hirudinida > Hirudinidae > Hirudo > Hirudo medicinalis. Next base: position 32,116 of record MPNW01000429.1, read on the forward strand.
TAGGGAAAATCAGAATTCCAAAATGTGACTACTCCTATGCAGTCAGAAATGTTTTAAATACCTTGGCAGAGTAATTTGTTTCATTTTTCTCCATGATCAGATCAGCAGGCTTATTTTCATAGGATTTATACAATTCCAAATATCTGCCTGCCTCCTCCAAGCTTCAATGTCAATGTTTTGAGTTGTAATTGTAGTTGTGTTGGGCTCATATGAATTTATTGGTCAGATTGGTCAATACTTGCCTGAAAGCGAGGATAAGAGTACAGTCAGTCAAGATACAAATTCTGCCCAGTTCCTTCAGTGCATGATGGGGATCTTTCTATAATTAGATAAGCTCAGGTTAAACTTTTTGCTACTACTTTGCAATGATATTTTAACTAACCACATCAACCAGGACCAACAATACCCTAAGATTGTAACTATTGCCAAGAAGTTTAAAACGTTCCTGTATGTAATCTGGGTTAAGATTGTGGTATCGCAGGCTGCCAAAGAAATGCTTCAAATGACTAATAAGGGATTTATGTCACTTAGCTGATATCGTACAACAAACCTCAAGTACAATGCACATGAAGTCGGGCCAAACTGATAATCTGGAATTATGTTGTCAAACTGCCATGGCACACTTCTTATGAACTTCAGTACTGGGTTCCCTTTCTGCACACCATTGTTTTAATCAATAAACACCAGCATAGCTTTACAGTCACTTGTACCTGTCTCAGACTGATTAAGACACTCCCCGACTTGCTATCCCTTGCATTTCCACTAAAATAGTAAGATACTATCCAACTTACTCATTGCCAATAACTCAGATGAAACAATTTCATTGGCTTTTACCTTGTAGTTGCAACATTTCTATTTTCTGTAGAATCATCAAATTCCACACTTGCACAATTTGTTTTATTATCCTCCATAAATCTTTAAAAAAAATGAGGGAAAAGTTATGAATTTAAACACTCCTCGTCCAAACCAAGGCATTAATAAAATTGTACACAAATAAGCTACATAGCATTAGGTGCTTCAATTTGAATAAAGTTTATTTGAGGCATCGTTCAAAATATGTGTTGCCAATGTAGCCACCGCGAAGAGATTTGCTGACATTCTGTTCGAAGATTCTTCGATTGCTCTGTAACACTTCCGCAGCTTCTTTATTTAGAGGGTCTTCAGGGTTTGGCTCCAAGAACAAATATTGCAGACCATAAATGATTGAGTTCACAGTAAGAACTGGCTTCCAGTCTTCACGTAAAATGTTAAGACAGATGTTGCCTTCTAGGTCAATGTTGGGATGGTAAACTGTCGTTTCACATTTAACTTTTGGAGGTTCGTGTGGATATGCCTGGCCAATTTTAAAAGTAAAAACAAACTGGCCGCCCCTATAAAAACCTTCATCAGGGCAAATTATAAGCTTGAAATTTAGCAGATCATCTCTATCGGGAAAATCCACTTGACAAGTTTTTGGAAGACTTAATTCGTTTATGTCTTTGGCGACTCTAAGTTGAGCAGCGGTGGCTTTTTTTTGGCCCGGTCTCGCATTCGGATCACTTCCGTCCTTTTTTTGTTGCTTTAAGGAAAACAACTTTATCATCTTGAAGCAGAAATCACTAACCAAGTCGCGGCTCCGAACAATCAATCCCAGCGAACTCTAAACAACAAATATAAAACTTGGTTGAAGATGGTGCTAAGCTTATTTAATTCTAATGAAAATTAAAAAAATTGTTTTGCAATTATACTTACAATAAAATAAAACAAAGTTAAGTGGACAGCAAAATGATGTTGCTTTTTTTAATTTTTTAATTTTAAAATATTTACATTTTAATCTACATCGTGTAATTCATTATTGATTTATTATAATTTCTATAAACTAATGTATATATTTCAATATAAATTTTTCAAAAAATCTTTAGTTTTATTATAAATCATTTCAAAACAAATAGTTGCTTTTTCAAACGGCTGCAGAACGGGACTTCAAAATGTGTTAATCCGATCCAAGAGGTCCACCAAGGTTAATTTTTTCTGAAAAATAAAATATTGCTCAGCTCTGTTGGAGAGCAAAAGTTTTGGCTCATTCCACTCTTGCCAATTTACGGTGGTTTGTAAGATCTGGAATCTATAATATCTTTTCATACACTAAAATACCGTTAGATTTCAATTAATTTAAGGCTGCATTGTACAAATACTTAAATAAAATTTATGTCTAATTGGATTTGTTGAACATTTACTTGTTGAAGCATTTCATATTTCTCTGATGACGAATGGTAAATTTCTCCCAAGGTTACGTTTTGCTTCATATTCCCCAGGAGCTCCTAAATAGTTACAGATGGCAGTCTTTGATCAGTTGAGGTAGAATTTTTAGGGTGGTGGGGTGATTTGTGAAGACCTTTTTTAGGTTTTTATCTTTTTCAGAGATGATTTTTCTAATGTTATGCCGATAATATTTGTTAAATATCGAGATATCGATAATTAAAACCAGTTACAAAATATATTTATCCATTAATTTTTTTACTTAACAATTTTTGAGGGTTCGAACCCCAAAACCACCCCCTGGGTGTGCCACTGATCAAATACATGCTACATATTTCAGGAATGTGATGATAAGGAATTAGTTTCCAGCAAAAACTGCAAATATACGATAAATTACATTTATATATTAACTAACACAAGTTTTACTGTTATTATGGTTAAATGATTTGATCTTCAAAATATGATTATCAACAATGTATGAAAAGTGCAGACGTTAACCAAAATAATTAATTTATTGCCAAAAAAATGTAAAATTAAAAATTAGGTTCTTTTGTGTTCACTTGTAATGAGTAAAAGTGTTAATGGATCAATGTGGGTGGAAAATAATTTTTTTAAATATAGTAATAACAACATAGCTATACAAAAATCAAAATAAACGGATCGAACTGCAATTGAACAGTGTTCGGTGAACAGACCATAAAACATAAAACAGACGATGACGTCATCTGGATTTATACTAAATTAGCTTTAAAACTTCGGAGTTCATCCATCGACTAAGGCATGAAACCCGGTGTGCGATAAGCATTAATAATTTATTAAATTAATAAAATATTTGGCATTTATTAAATTAAATTTAGTTAAGTACTACCTGTAAGCTCTTTGATGATGTGAAACTTTATAATCAGTCCTAAACTCAGTTACAAAATTCGCTTGCTAAGTTATGGAATGGAGCGACAAATGGCAAAAATCCCCATAAAAAGTATCTTATCGACAGGATTGAACGTATCCAGAGGAGATTTACCAAGGCCATATCCTCCGTGGCTTCTCATCGTTACATGGAAAGACTCAGATTACTTAATCTACTAACTCTTGAAAAGTGTCGCTTATGGGCTGACCTATAGCTTTGCTTCAAGTTAAGAATTGCACTGCTTAATTGCACAGCCTCCTCCTCTCTCCTGCCCTCAACATATTCTAGGACACAAGGTCACAATTTTAAACTAAGAACTGGTAAAATCAGGTGTGAAACTACTAAGAATTTCTTCTGTAACCGAGTTGTTAGATCATGTAACTACCTGCCTGTCGATATTGTAAATTCATCATCCGCTTCTCGTTTTGACAGCCATTCGTGGACTTAACTTAAATCAATATTTCAACTACAAATAATTTTTCTTTGTTGTGTCCACAAACGAATGTATTTCGTTTTTATTTTTGAGCTATGGGGGCTTAGTTTAGTTTTTGTTGCCATTGATGCTTTCACTCAAATTTGAGCATTTTTGTTTTCTTAAGTTCACTTGGTCAGGTAATAGGTCGAATGACCCTTTGACCGAACTTGATAATAAATAAAAAATATATAATTTAAATTAAATTTTGTAGTAAATTACAATTTACTAAATAAGGTATCACTGCGTTTTGCAATTAAGTAACTTTATGATGATTATATTATATATTATACGGCGGAGGTCCTGATAAGTTTTATTTCATCCATAAAATAGTGCAAGTAATAGAAACTCTTACGAGCGACTAGGATCTGAACAAGGAAGTTCATCCAAAGAAGTTCATTCAAGCGAAAGCTTTGACCACTCTTTTGTCGACTAAAGAAATCAAAGTCGGTCTACACAATTTCAAATACTCGCAACCTTGAAGTAACTATCTACAACACTACACTAATATACGGCAAAAGCTATTTATTTTCAGCAGATTCCGATTTGAAATTACAAAATTCAAATTTTCCGTTTGCATATTTTTTTTCTCCTCAAATAAAGTCAATTTACTGATTACAAAAAACAACAACAACAAACAAAAGAATAGTAATAGCTAAGTAATAGGTACTTCAATCAAAAAACAAGTTTATTTTTCACATCCTTCAAAGTACTCGTTATTGATATAGCCACCGCGAATAGAGGTTTTTACATTGTATGCAAACGAAGTCGAATTTTTCGCTAAGAGCTGTGCAGCTTCTTTGTTCAGGGGATCGTCTGGATTTGGTTCCAAGAACAGAAACAGCAAACCATACATGACAGAGCTCACAGTAAGTACAGGTTTCCAATCTTCACGTAAGATGTTAAGGCAGACGTTACCTTTCAAATCGATATTGGGATGATAAACCATTGTTTCGCACTTGACTTTCGGGGGGTCGTGTGGATAAGACTGACCGACTTTAAATGAAAAAGTAAATCGGCCACCCTTGTAGTAACCTTCATCAGGAAGAATTTGAAGCTTGAAATTCATGAGATCATCTTTGTCTGGAAATTCCACTTGACAAGTTGACGGAAGACTGGTCTCATTGATGTCCTTGGTGAGTCTGAGCTGAGCGGCAGTGATCCTCTTTTGCACGGGTTGTGCAGCTGGAACCTTGCCGTCCTTCTTCTCCTGTTTCAAAGTAAACATGACTAGGCAAGTAATAAAGCTGAAGTGATTTGATGTTCTTCTAATGCATAGGCAACCTACACGTCAAATATATAGCTTTTTAAAAGATACTAAATAAGCATTTTATAGTTAATTTTAAAATTATATTTTTATTGATCTAATTTTTAAAAACTGTGTTTTTGATGCGTAATTTAAAAACAAAAATCGTTCATTTCTTCATTGTCCTCATCATTTTTGACAAATACTTTTATTCACAATTCACCTTAAAATATTAAATGAAGACTAAACACGCCTTTTCGACATCGGTTGTTGAAGTTGTTGCTGGTCCAGTCATCCGGTTTGGAAGCCATTGTGGCGGACACATCTCGTGTCCCAGGGAGACTTGGTCGGTAAGAGACACAGAAAAGACACAGCTAAATACTGAGCATTGAAATATTTAAATTGCACACAAAGTACTTTTGTACGTTGTATTGGTTTCTTCAGAGAATAACTGATATATAATTACATAACTGGTTTTATTGCACGTTGTGACAGCACAACTTGGACAACAGACCAGTTGGATTCAATCAAAAATAACATTTAGTCGACCAGAGGAATTGTTGATGTTTTCGTTCGAAGAATCTCAATGTCATCATCGCTTTGTTTCTATGTTTGTTAATTGATTTATTCAATTAAGGATTGTTTGACTTCAAGCACATTATAATCTTTAATGATTAAATGCACTAAAGATGTCACTAGGAAGTTAATAAGTTTGAGAAAGTTCAGAACTTATTCTCCTCACAAACGTTCGAAAAGGAAATTTAAAAATAAATACATGCAAATTATTATGCAATGAAAGTTGACATCTGCTTCAGCAATTAGTTAAATATTATTAGTTACTTACTTATAGTTTTGGAATTACTATAATTTGCAGTCAATATTTCGAAATATTAACATTAATAACAAATTAACTATTAAATATTGACAATAATAAATAATATTAATTTTTCTGATTTTACAGTTATGTTATTCACAATTCTCTCTTATTGTTGACGTTTTATGTATGAATTTTAATGAATCTGAATTTTGTTTAAACGAATTTCTCTTTGCAAAAATTGAGAAAGAATGTTTTCCTTTACATTTAAATAATCAATTCGGAAATAACTGCATTTACCGGTAAATAACCATCTAAATGAAAAATGGACTTATGAAAATGCTTGTAAATTCATATAAGCATGTCTCCAGCCGTAAATTACAGGGCGATTTGGAAGGAGCAAGATAAGGTTTGTGCGTAGAACATGGAGAAGAAAAACTGATGATCAATCCTTCGACGACTGCCAGATAAAATCAGCTGTTTCAACGAAAAGATTTCACGGGCGCTCTGAAGCATTAATATTTATGAAACATTAGCGTTGTTATAAACGCGCACTGCTCTTAAGATGGGTCCAGATATGAGGACCCCGAACGAGTGGAATGGATGGCCACACGAGGTCTCAACCTTGTATCGATGTTCCGCCTACCAATAACACGTTCTGTGTCTAATCAGAAGCGTTTGTGGAAGCTGAAGGACGGAATGATGGATGCCTGCTTTGCAGAAATCATTTCCTCTGATCAATCAGGACCAGTGTTAACGGCATTCACGGAGGGAAATCCCGAGGATGGAAGGTCACGCGAGGTCAAGTTGGAGAAGACAAAATTCCTCATATCTCTGGCGAATCACGAAAGTCGTTAGGTCACGTCAAATTAGTTTCCCCATTGCTACTCCAGACCTCGATATGATCTCGGAGTCTTTAAGGCCTCGGCTGGCAGCTTGCACCGGCCAATAAACATCCGGGGCATGCCATGAAGGAGACAAAAGCTTATCTGCAGTTGAAGCACGACTGGATATCATGCGACTTCGACCTTCTGGTGAACTTCGCCTGAAGAAGAAATTCAAGGCGATGACAATCGCTCGACCGTTATGATCTCGGCAATTTAGGACTCCGATGGCGTGTTTGGGAACATATTGTACCGGGATGCCTTGTGGAAGAGTTTCACTTTTAGTGATTTGTTAATAAATCATCGTCACGCGTCACACAGCACGCGTCACACATCAAGGACTGTCGAAAACCAGACGTGACTCTTGCTAGACTTCATAATTCGACATCCTGCAAGTGAAACTTTGTTTCTGCCTTCAATGCTCCCATTTGAGGGAAAGACATACGCTTCTTGTCCGTGCATCTCACACGCCTATATAAGCACGCTCTCTTGCAAGCGTTGCCTTCCAGGATATTGTTGCGACGCTAACAACGAACTTTGATTCCGAATTTTTTTAGTTTTGTTGTTGTTGATGCTGTTGTTAGTAATTGACTTCGGATTGAATTAAGAGAACATAAAAGCTGAGAAAGAGAGTATTGAGTTGTTGAGGGTCATGTCTCGCAGGAAACAGTCCAACCCAGTGAAGTCCGTGACAGGTGACTGAGTTTGAATGCTTTTGGATTTTTTTTGTTTCTCTTCTGCATAATCTGATCAATGTTCGATGATTTATGCTTCAACATTCGACTGAAGTTTGATAAAGCAACGATTACTGAACGCGGATGAAATCACAACGCAGGTTCATATAACTCTAAAGATACGCATATTCAAGTTTATCTTTCAAAAACTCCGAGCAAACGAAGGAGAATTTTGGATGGCCTATAAATGTTTACGTTTGTAAACAAACCTGGCTTGAGAAGACAACTTGGAGCACGAAACAAGCATGTGGAACGCTGCTCTTTAGATCATTCGACCGATAAAGATACGACTGAGCCAGACTAAAAATTGACAGTTTCTCCGATAAGTCAGGCCTGCCTCGGATTAAAGATAAGGCTGTAGATAAGATACAGGCGATAAGGAGATAAGATATTCCTGCTCTATGACCACTTGTACTGCTGTATGCCTCCGCACCGAACCTCCACGTTTTCATCCTTGTTTGGAGGAGTGGCTGATGTTCACTTGAGTCAAATGTTTCTTCATTCGTTTAAGTTATTCACAAATTGGATTTTCATTATTATTCGTGATTTCGATGATTTTAAATAAACTGTTTGAATCGTTCTAATGCAAGGACCTGTTTGTATAATTTTGTATTTACGCACGATGCTGATTTAGATATTCTCAACATTTGCTAGTGACAGCCGAAGTCACACACTGAACAGAGCCAAACTCGGTCTAAAGAGTCTGTCTAATTAAGATGTTATCGTGTTAATAATCCATTCTTGTGTTTACAAAAGTTCAACTGATATTCGATAAGAGAGATAAGAACTGCAGAATCTCATGCGAGCAACAAACTCGTGATAAACTCTGCCACTCTGGGGAGTGGTTGGAATCATTATCGCCAGATGTCGTGCAAATTATGTTATCGTGAAGCTAATCAGAGAGACCCGGTTAGCACCGGTTAGTTTCCATGGTTACCGAGAACCAGGTAGAACTTAACGGACTCCAAGGACGCCAATGAAGGTCGGCTGCATTGAGGAAGAATCAACCAAATATTGAGGCTGCATAGGCAAACAGAATCTTATCAAATCACTTAAACATGAAAAGATAATTCGGATAATAGAAACAGTTTGAAACGAGTGGGACCCTTATCTGCCTGGCAGATCAGATAAGGTCCATTTATTTTCAAGAGAGATAGCAGCTACAGCCAAAGGAAACTCTGAGAGAATTTCACTTAACTTGGAGCAGCGGTCCTGGCGAGTTTCAATCGCTTCCAGTTGGAGACACCAAAGTGGCGTTGAAGGTGTTTTACTCAGGAATTCGTAGATTTTCACCTCACTTCTTAGCAAGCATGTTTTCTCTTTCGTGTTTCTCAATGATTACTTTATGGAATTTATGGAATAAGATTGAAATTAGTTGAAGTTGTTTCTTGAGAAATGAACGTAAATGTCGCTGTGCATGCGATGCGTTGGCTTCTTCGTTTCGTGAAAGTTTTCTTGTCAACCGAGGACTTCTTGCGGTGAATGTTGATAGGTCGTCGAAGAAGATGTTCAAATGTGATCATCCTGCTTAACTTGACTGAGCAGTTCGCGGAAATATGAACTCTCTCCGCTAACAAAAGATGCCAGTCGACAACAAGGAATAGCAGCACCACTGAGGCCCGCTCTATCAACAATTAAAATCATAGTCGGTCTTATCTCATCTGAACACACGTTGCACAGGCACGATGCCGTCGGACTGAGGGTCGTAGATGCTATCTTTCGCTCGCATTTTTCATTTTCCTACAATATCAGTCGCCAGATATAAAAAGATTACGGCGTTGAATGGTCCGCGCCAGATAACGCCATACCCGAATTAATCCATTAATAGAAAGATTCCCTATAGGGATAAGGTGATAAGCTCACCCAACCGGACACACATTTTGTCGTGTTGTGAAGCACCTTCTCGCCCGTTCAACCAGCCATCTTTACTCATTCTGCTCACTCAGACATCATTCACGTGTCTGCTCATCTCTGAATGAGCATCGTGATTTTCGTTTTCATTGGATTTTATTATTTATAGTTTTTATTGCAACGAATGCAATGATAAATTACATATTACTTTTACTGCAACTGTAATTATAAACAGTGAATTAAT
>MPNW01000429.1:44826-56247 GCA_011800805.1 Hirudo medicinalis
ATCACTATTATTATTATTATTATTATTATTATTATTATTATTATTATTATTATTATTATTATTATTATTATTATTATCATCATCATCATCATCATCATCATCATCATCATCATCATCATTATTTTTATTAAACGCGGCATTATCGATGATATGCATCCGTATGGAGATTTCAATTCTCAGTTCATGCATTTGTTGGTGAAAGTTTACTTGATCGAAACATGAATAAATTGATGGGAGTTTCTTGGTGGAACATTTAAGGCTTCATTTGCACTGTGACGACATTCATTTCATTCAATTGTTTTTCAATTCATCAGAAATACTTCGACCACCCACTTCAGTTTAAAAATATTTTCCTTAAAAATTGTTAAATAAAAATAGATTCGAATGATTAATTTATTCTCAAACGAACAAAACGAAATAATATTAATAGCCAAATAATTCTCAATCATAAATAATGTAAACAATCATCTCATCGTCGGCGTCCACCAACAATCTATAATATATATTCAAAATATATTCATATTATATTCATATTCATAACATTTATATTCAATTTATTTAAAATATTCGTATTTAATAATATTAACACCAACAATAATATGTTAATATACAACAATAATTAGTTAACGTACAAATATAACGCCTAACAATAAACACGATAAATTAACTTTTAACCACTCCGTGCAGACGACTCAGACGAGGATTCAGACCTTCCCGACATTGGCCTTCCCACGAAGATCCTCCACCTCAACAGATCTTCGAGACCACCCCTCATCAGCAGCATTTCGACCATCCTTGAGGGGAGTCAGTTTGGTCCTTTTGCCTGCTCCTTGACGGAAGTCTCTGAGAGTCGCAGTCCTGGAAATTTGAGGGTGAGTGAAGTTAATAAGAAATTATTGTTGTCGTAATCATCGTCGTCGTCATCGTTGTTGTTGTTGTAAATTGTTAGATAATACAAAATTTAAAATGAATAATAAATAACAATAAATCTGTTCAGTTCGTTGGTAAATAAATAAATAAATAATTATATTTTTAATCAATTAGTTTTAAAATTCATCAATTAACATTAAAAATTGAGCAACGACAGTTTTAAAATTAGAGATAAAATTCCTTAAATGCAGTTGCACCTGGCTGGGAGGGACCTCAACGTGTACATCTCGTCGTCATCCGGCTTGTGGCTCCACCTGGTCAAAACATCGTCCAACGACGAAGAAACGAACCTTCAGTTCTTGCTATCGAGTGAGATCAACTTGTGCTTAACACTCGGGTCGTCTAAGAAAGGAGCTTATCTGGGAACAAATTCGGTATTAAAGGAATTCATTTGAGTAATTCCCAGGAGACAATTTGTCTAATTGAAAACATTTTTATTCGGATGAACCTGCTCTAATCCTCCTCAGCTTTACGCTTGATTAAACTTTACGCCGTGAAAGAAGGGGAATCGCGGACAGGACTATTTATCAAAGAGTGAAGAGGATAATTGAGGACCGACCGACTGCTAATCGGAGATTGAGAGCGATGTGTGAGACTGAAATACATGATGAAAGAACGGCATGGACACCGACAGAGAGCAGTAGATAGGCGGATGAAGGCAGAGATGCTTTATTGGAGAGTGGGGTGAGTATCTCGAGCAATAAAACATTTAGGTTCCTAAGGACGATGAAAAAGTTAGCGACGTCCAGTTGGTGAGTAGATAAAGTGATGACCCCATAAATCAAACGAGTCCTTTTCAAATGTTGATAGATGGTACGTTGATCACGTGAGTTTGCCGCAAAAGATAATAGTTGCTGCTAATCAAGACGAATTGAAAACAGTAACTCAAGTGGTTTTCCTTCAGATTATTCCCATTCAAGACCCTCTTTAGAGTCGTCCGACTTAGCTGCAAATGAAGAACAATGTTGTCTTTTCAGGAGAGAAGGTTCTCTGCCTCGTCACGAAGAACATTTCACCAGACGTTGAAATCGTAGCGTCATCGAGGGCGAAGTTGATGGGAACTGAGGAAGAAAACCGTGCTGGAGAAAGAAAGCATCAGGAGAGCAACTGCAGGAACCACGTGGAGGTCAAGATGGAAGTTCCGGAAGTTGAAAGGGAGGGAAGGTCTTCTGTGGTCAAACACGAGCCCCCCCACGAACATTGGACAATCAATTCTCGGACGTTCCCGAGCAGCACGTCCCAGCAACAAACTCACGGCAAAAACATCATGATCCAGAACCTTCTTAACCGCCCCAGCAAGCCCACCTACGGTGAGACTCTTCAATCCACTTTTCGATCTTTCATTTCTCACGTTACTTTGTTTAAACCCTTGCTCACCACTTTACACGCCAATGCACGAGCAACATCGATCGAGCAAATTACTTCTAATCCGAAGCCACTACATCTCCAATAAATCCAGTTTAAAACAACAAGTTCAACGAGAGCAAAAGACTGGACACTCTGGCAAGTGTCGACAAGAAGAAGGACGTAATTATCATTAATAGTGCAGAGAGCAGTGTTTGACGACAGGCCGGGAAATCGAACGTCCATTACCGGAGTAATGAAGGCTGCCCTCTGACATCGATTTCTTACGCAACTCTTCAACGGAAATTTTGCGAGATGTCATCTTGGACGCAGAGGTTGGTATCTTTACGCCCGAAAGCGCAGAGTCCGTATTAAGCGAGCAGATCTAATCAACACGTAGCTACTGAGGACTGATGGATGATCATTCCCGGCCAGCATCAGGCTGTGTGACGAGTCAAAGGACAGTAGCTTTCATTAACTCCTCTGCCACCTCTTAATGGACTCATATTTCATCATCACACGAGCGAGGATTCTTTTTACATTCTTCCCACGTTCTGTGCGACAATGACTCCGGTTGTTAGGAGTGCAGAATCCTCTAGCGAGGAAGTTCTTGATTGAAGATGTTTTTAAAATTTAAAATTGTTATTTTCAGAACTCGTTCACGAATGCATCTTTTGCGGGGTAAAGTTCAGCAACCCCAGAACCCTGCAAGCCCACCTGACCAATTATTGTTCAAAGAAGCCACAGTTCGACTTGTGTTCATCACCTTCCAACTTCGTCTTCTACTCCATCCTGCCAAACCATCTCAGATACAACTTCGGTCAACTTCGGTCATCCCTTGATGTCCCTTGCAACATCAATCCAGGTTTGCTACATTTTTTCTTAAAAGTTTTGCATTTGAGCAAACAAATAATTAAAATAACACGTAATTATTTTATTATTTAGGTTTGAATTTTAGAAAAAATAACAAGGCCCCACGTAACGAAGAAGTTCCAATCGAAAAATGCAAAAATGAAGAAGAAAGTAAGGTTAAAAGTGAACCTCAAGTCAAAAGTGATGAACAAATCAATCAATCGAAAGATGGTTATTCTCAAAAGCAGAAAGACTGCCAAACAGATTCGCGGAGGCCATCTAGCGAAGTTTTAAAATTTGACAAACACGAAGCTGAGGATATTTACCAGCCATTCTCCAGTTTCCAACCACCTTCGTTGAATCCACCAACGAGGTTCCCGTTATTAAACTGCTTTCCAAATTTTCCTCTTGAATTTTTCAAGAAAAGCTACTTGGACAGTCACCCCCTGCCGCCTTTTTTGAATCCTTTTCTTCTTTATCCTTCCTACTTCTTCAATCCTTCTTCCAACTCAGATCTAAAGGAATCATCCAGCAGTCCGAAGAGCAAGCTTCACGTTCCGAATACATTTTCCAAAAGTCCGAATGCATCCAATGCGTCAAATGCATCCAATGCATCCAATGCATCTAATCCATCCAAGGGACGTCTGTCTGCAGATGAAAAGTCGAGTCTCAAGTCATTTCCTCCGAAAGCTGACAATCCTCTCGATCTGAGCAGCAAGAAGGAGGATTCAACAACCGATTCGGGTATTTCCGAAGGCCTAATTTTAAAAAAGTCACGTGCTCTAGAATCCATGTTTTCTGAAAAATCTGTGAATTCTGTTTCGAGGTCCGAGTCCAAGCAATCAGAACCCACCTTTCCGTTCGTAATGAATCCTCCATCGACGAACAGGTGTGTTGAATGCAACATCGTCTTCTTCAAAGCTGAAAACTACCTCGCTCACAAACAGCACTATTGTGCAAGTAGGACCAATAGATTGAGAGACATCGCCCAACAAAAAACCTCAACGAAAGCCTCTCTGAAACACAATGACACAATAAAAGTGGTTAAAGGTGTCGACAATTCAAAAATAAACGGTGAAGACCAAAGTTCTTCAGACTTGAACAACAACACCAATTCCGACTTGGAACTCGTGGCAACTCTAAACAAGGGAATCCTCCAGTATTACTGCATTCCATGCAAGATCAAGTTCAGTAACCTTGAAACTTTGAAGGCTCACAAAAAGTTTTACTGTTCCTCCCGTTTCAACAGAACTTCCAAAAGTCCAGAACTGCAGGCCGAAGAAACAACAGAAGCGTGCAACGACGAGTCGAAAGAATGCGATAAAAAGACATCGTTCTCTTGTTCGGTCTGCGGTGTGCTCTTCCCCTCCGAACAACTCCTCATGCTCCACTTCTGCAACGGAGTGGCTGCTAACTACCAGTTGTACCAGTGTCCCCATTGCGATCACATTGCCCAGAGCGACAGCAGACTTATAGAGCACATGAGAGCGCACACACCCTCCAAGGTTTACAAGTGCATTCTGTGCGGTTACAGGGGTAATACTGTGCGCGGGATGCGAATGCACGGCAAGATGCACAACGATGCAGGTGAGTCTTTCACTGATGAAAGCATGTTGGAGGTAGAAGAACCACCAGCCATTCCAAAGAGAAACAAACTCAGCAGCATCGTCGGGGATCCTGCTCTCTTCGGATCCATTCTTGACATGCCTGACCTCGAATTGATTCGCCTCAAAAGCGAGCCCTACAAGAGACGGAGATCGAGGAAGGCCTACGAAAAATCCGAATACGTAATGAGACAGAACGAGCAGAATGTTTGCAACAAATGCGACATTTCATTTCCTCTGAACAATCAGCTCCACATGCACATGCTCAACCACGCCAATGAAGCCAGGCTGGGTTCCAACGTAAATGCGCCTAATAAATTGTCAGAAAATGAAACCATCACTGATTTGGAAGTTCCGAGTTTCTCGATGAACGCCACAAAACGATCCTTGTCCAGCGATTCCTTCCAAGAAGGTCCAAGCAGTTCCAAACTTTTAAAACTCAGTCCACGCTCTCCTCAAAACGGAGATTCCAATTTTTACCCAAAATTTGAAGTCAAAGAAACTGAACGATCGAGTGAAGATGAACGCGCACAATCTCCTGCCAAGAACCCCCCGTCACACGAGGATGACCAAATCAACGATGAAAAAGCAACAAGAACAAGAAGGGACAATTTGTCGAAATACTGCAAACAGTGCAACATCAACTTCATGTACGTCTCAACCTATTTAGCTCACAAGAAGTATTACTGCTCCAATCAAATAGAAGAAGATGCAGACATTTCAGTCTGCTGATCACCATTTTGTTTCCTTAATCATTTTAAACTGTTTGAGTTTCATTTCAACCAAAAATACGAGATTTGTAATTAATGTTGGTCAAAATTATTAATATTATCATATATATTTAATTCTGATATACTATTAATAACATATAATTCATTTTTATATATTAATTACGGATAATTTAATTAATATGGTTCATGGCCAAGTTTAGCAAATTTTTATTTGTTGTGCGTTTAGTAAGAATTTCTGAATTTTGGAGATGCAATGAGTGCTTAGAAGAATAAAAAATTTGATGATGTATGATGACTTTATTGTCAAAACTGATTAGTCATGATAATGATACAATTGTACACGTGTCATCCTTAGTCATCTCTTGTTGATCTTGTGCCATTGAGCCACACCCAAGAAATTGCGGTGACTGTAACTGCGCATCAGTGCGTCCTTGCATGGATGAGAACAATGCCTGTTAATTAATTATCAAATTAAAATCTGAAACTATTCCTGAGGATGATTAAACAAGTTTTTGTTAAAATTATTAAAAACAAATTGTTAACAAATAAATAGAATTCAAATAGAATTGCAACTTCTAAAAAAACGCTACGACTATTTTTTGCGAAACATTGTTGCACGGCCACTTTTCAAAATAGCTTCTCTTGTGTTTCCCCCTCAGGTGAATGGGATTCAGAGAAATGCTTGTGACAAATAAGTCCAAGTGTAAAAATAAATATCGCAGGCAAACACCTGAATGGGTGCTTTAGAAAATGACACTTCAAACAATACGTAATACAGTGACGTACTCAGTGGCCACATATTTTGAAGAAGTGCGCCTCTTATTGAGGGAATATTCCACAAACGTATAAATTGAAGCAAATTTTTAAATATTTCATCGATACAAATCTTTGCAAGATTTTTAAGTTAAACATGATTGTTTCTTCCTCATCGAAATGATTCAACTCGGTTTACAACATTCCAGTGCAGGAAAATTCTGATTATTTACTCAGAAGACAACAATTACCTTTCAACCTCCTTGAAATAATCTTCACAGAACGAACAGATTTCTAACATCCAACCAATTTCTGATGTTACCAAGATATGTCGAGAAGTTCTTCATATTTTGTCACGACATCTTAGGGGCCGTCCAAAAATTTTATCAACGTAATGGGGGCTGCGGGAGAAGATGGTGTTTGAAAAAGTTTTACAATTCTTAACAAGGAGGAGGAGGAGGGGGCTGTCTACTAGGCACTGCCTAGGAGCCCGAAATTTTTGTCGGCGACCCTGTTCACAAGTAAAGAAACATGTTCAATGACAATGCGATCATGGGCATAGCAAATCAACACCTGTTTATCAACAAAAAACCTTCAGCCAATTCAAGTGGCTGCCAAACGACAGAAAGAGCTGATGGCAATTATTATTGTTACAATAGAGGAATGTTTGACTTTCCCGTGTGAAGATGATAGAAGCTGACATTAAAAATATTGACAATAATATACAGTGCTCAGCAATTGCACGTATGCCCTTGCCAACGGTCGGTACACATGGTGACATGACCAGGTCCTTCGAGAAGTGTGTGAGGCCGCAAAGGCAACAGTCTCCAAAGCAAACTCGCGAACGATCTAAAATCAGCGAAAGATTTATTTCTTGCGCGAGGGCTTCGCACACCTCTGCAGAAAGAGATGTCAAACTCCCAGGCGACACATTCTTGCAGAGGCAAACGACTGGACCGTCGCAGCCGACCTAGAAGGGATGAGGCACTACCCCCAGGTGCTGATAGAAAGTGGCAAGAGGCTCGTGTCGTCGTCGACGAATGTCATCATTCTGGTGGAGCTGACGGTGGGAGGACAGGCTTCAATACAGCAACGCGCTCAAAGCAGATAAGCATGCAGATCTGTCGATGGACCTGGAAGCGAAGGGATACCGGACAGACCTCTTTTCCATCGAGGTTGGCGCAAGGGGAGTGGTCGGCATGTCGACTTATGATTTCCTCGCGAAGATTGGATTGGCTATCCGAGAAAGAACGAAGACTATGACAAGGATGTCTGAAGCGGTCGCATAAAGGCCCGCGGTCGAGTCCCGAAAATTTCTATCTCCGGCTGCCGCTACAAAGAAATTATAAGGCCCAGTTTGCATATATTAAGTACACGGTGTGAAAAAGTCACTGATAGCTTTCATGACCGCTGAAGGCAACAGGGGCGGATGCGATCGACATAAAAAGGCCAAAAAGAGCCTCGCATAGTCGAAGATTGCAGGTGCAAAGCAGGTACTATGCGACATGAAGAAGCCATTGCGAGCTTTCGGAGTCGCTCCAGTCCAGGCAGCAGTGACCGGCACAAGAAGGCCAAAGAGAGCCTCTCATAGCCGACGGTAAGCGTTCGGTTCCGAAGGATAAAAAACCGACAGGGACATCCGGCTGATCACCAGATGCGGCCCCCCTCCCCGAAAACGTCAGGAGATTCAAAAGGCCGAAACGTTTGAAGACGGGGGAACCTCCTCTGAGGATCCCTGTCGGAGCTCCAAGGCGGAGTATTAAGAAACAGTTTAACAGTTATTTTATTTGCTTTCAAAATAAAATTAATAAAATAAAACAATCACAAATTCAAAGTGTTACAAGGTAAAAATTAAAAATTGTAAAGCAAAACATTTTATGCGGGGTGTCAGTTTTTTGTTTTTACATAATTTTGATAAGGGTCTTCAGAGGTTTCACAGTTGTTGACAAAGAGGGAGGGTGATGGTCTTAAATTACCTTAAATTTGTTAACATAATTAATGGACGACCCCTTAGTACGAGTTCCACCTCTTGAGTTCAATTTCTCAAAACATCAGCACAAGTGGAGTTCGTTTTAAATATTTGTCAGCAAATGTTGAAATTATTGGGCTGTAAGGATGTCGCGAATGATTCCGAGAGAGATCGAATTAAGATCGCACTTTCTTATGAAAGTATTTTTAACATTTCCTGAAATAGCATCGATTCCAATATTTTTTGAGTTAATGGAGAAGAAGTTCATGAAAGAATAATTTAATTTTACTTTTAAAACTAATAAGTAATTTGAATTAATTGTCGTGGTTAATTAGATTTTCCATTGTGACGTAATAATAAAATAATAATAATAATTTTATAATAAATAATTATTATAATAGGTGTTCAACAAACATCCACAAGATCGCACATCAATTGACCCACTTCGTCACTCATTTTAAGCGTCCTTCAAAAAACCCGGGCCACTTGAGACATAACAGCTGTCAATGATTTGTTGAAACCCATCTTGCGAAGAAAATCATTCATGGGAATAGTAATTGGCGTCATTTGCGACGCAATTAAACTTTCAATTGTTCACTTAATTCATATTGTTTACTTTTTTCCTTCTGATATCCAGTGCCGGATTTAGGCATGAGACGTGTGGGACAAGGACCCCCACCAACCAAAGAAACCTTTTTTATTGCTTGTCAGGGATGGACAACAGGACTGGCGCATAGGCTTGTGGGCCTCCACCTGGATAAATCCCGTGCTGCTGATGTCTCAGGGAATATTCTGCCATTTCATAAATCTTATCAGTTTTATCATTGAAGTCAAAATTGAGGGCACAATCGTCAGCATTGAAAAGAATGCATTCCTTCGTAGAATTTCTTGAGAAATGCTCTTTGCTTTTAGAATTTCTTGTTCTACCTAGTGTCAGCCAATAATAGTTTGAAGAAGCACTTTGTAATATGGCGTAATAACATTAAATAGATATCATCCAAGTCATGCAATTGCACTCAATTGCACTCCATTGCATTCAAATGCATTTTGTCAACCAACAAACACCTGAACTTCTAGCGTTCCTTTGTTTTGGACGTCACACATTTCTTGACAACATTTTTCATACAACATACTTTTGCTTGGTCCATGAGACTTTAAGCCTGCATGAAAGAGCATCTAAGAATTGCAACACCACGTGGCTACAGTTACTTCGAACCAGTGTTGTTATTATTATTATTAATGTTATCATTATTTGTTCTTTCAGAGAATGAGTCCCAGTAAGGACCATTTATTTTTAAACTCAGTAGTAAATCTATTATTTATTTCTCAATCTTGTCACGAATATTTACGATTCAGAAGAAAGCAAAAAGATGAAATTTCATAATGTTGGCGCTCAAACGAATGAGCAGAATTACCAAGAAACCGATGGTGGCTTTTGTCGAAGCGTGCAACGAGACAATCGCAGCTGTTGTTGTTGGTGCTGTTGGGTATTCTACTTTCGATCACTCGGCGCTTATAAGAGAGGAGTGTTTCAGCAGGTTGTGAGGTTTTGGCATGGCCCGTTTGCGCTAAATAGCAAATAAAGCAAAGAAGTTATTATTTCTTAATTGAAATTAATTACAGAGGTTGTTGATTCATTCGAGACCTCGTTAGTGAAGACGTCATTTTGCTGGATCCAAGTTGAAGTCAAAGACAATGACTGAGAAGGCAACAAAGCAGTTTTCCAAAGACTTTCAGAACATTTTGGTCAGAACTGGGAGTCCGAATGTCGTGTGTTCGATCCTGCCAACGCATTGGAGATCCAACAAACAACTTCCTCATAAATTCATGGTTCGTACATTGCAAACATTTTCTGTTATTTGCATCTCGATTCTCAAGTTTGCAGTTGCGTCTCTCAGGTTGTGATGCTAACGGGGGTTCCTGACGGCACCAAGGTCACTCTGTCGCTGCCAACGAGGACAACGCCAAAGGTGATTTGAAGAACAACGCTGCCGTCATGCAGAACCAAATCGCATTATTTCCTGACCTCAGATTCGTCGGCAGAAGCGGCAGAGGTAACATTCAATTAAAATTAAAATATCCAATTAATCGTTTCAAACTCATTAAAATCACTTTATTAAGTCTTATTCTTCTAGTTTTTGTTTAAATTTGGAATTCTTTGTGTCTTTGTGGCAAACGAGTAGCGCAAGATGTTTACTCACCAGTTGAACTTTGTGTGATGTCTGAGGAGCAGGGGATTATTCAGAGCTGCATTTCGTTGATGTTAATCATCATCGCTATCATCACCACCAGAACCAGAGTCATAATCGTCGTCGTCGTCGTCGTCGTCATCATCATCATCATCATCATCTCTTGTGGTGGATTGATAGCGCCAATGATTCACTTGTTATGTTCGCTTCTAAGGTCGTACTTCTCCAAGGATTACATCATCACCTTACACAACAACTAGATATTACTATTTAATCATGCAACTTATTTTATGACGAATTATTATTAAATTAATAAAGCTAATTTGATAATTAATTTGTAAATTAAACATTATTATTTAATAATAAATTCCGCATAAAATTTAATGTCACTAATTTTTAATAATAGAGTTAGTGAATAAAGTTTATTTATCAATTTTTATTAATTATTAATAAGCAATTATTATTATTATATTATTATTCAACCTTAACTTTCTAAAAATAATGACCAGTTCCAATGACTCACAGTTTGCAGAAAAGTCTATTTTTAGAAATCGCCCCAAAAGCCATCCTCATAAATGTGTTTCAAGCTGAATTCTAAGAATTGAGAGTTGTAAAATGCGTCGTAACAGTGTCGAAAGATGACGATGACATTAATGACTGGATGGTGGATAAATAAATGAATGAGTAATGATGATAATGATGGTATGGTTTTTTTAATCCAGGTAAATTCTTCCACCTGGTCATCACCATCCACTGCTATCCATCTCAGGTTGCTGTTTACGAAAATGCTATCAAAGTCACCATTGACGGACCGAGGCTTCCCAGAATCAAACACAGTGGGTAGAGTGGTTACATTTGGGGTTGAATAGATGATGACGATGATGATGACGATGATGACGATGATGATGATGATGATGATGATGATGACGACGACGACGACGATGGTGGTGATGATGATGATAATAATAATCTTCTTGTCTGCAACATTGCATCAGTCGACCATGCAGATAATAACTCAATTATTTGACATAGAAAATGACTTAGCTATG
>MPNW01000429.1:57220-76707 GCA_011800805.1 Hirudo medicinalis
GATGCGTGAATTAATTACGAATTAAATTAATTAGAGTTATTGAAATAGGTTTATATCATTGGTGTCATTTTTAACAACGGATGGTTGGAAGAATGCATGGATGAATGGATGGATGAATGAATGATGACGATGATGATGACGATGATGACGATGATGATGATGATGATGATGATGATGACGACGACGACGACGATGGTGGTGATGATGATGATATAATGACGATGATTAAGTTTGCGGTTGTAACAGAATATGGTTTTTTATTGCTTTCTCTACATGACATCTTCACTGTTGGAAATCTTGGATGGAATTAACAAACAAGGATTCTAAAAACGATTCTCAAAATGTTGAAATTAATTTTCAGAGCTCTTAAACTCCGATCACGAAGAATTCGACTGTCGACCAAAGAAACGCCAGAGAAAGTTTTTAAAAACTTCTTTCATCTCATCCTCCGATGTGCTACCTGACAGTTCAAATAATTTTTAATGTTTGTGTTTTTACTTTGACTGCATCGTTTCGAAATAGTATTAATTTTTAATTCTTTGAAACCAATAAAACTGACGCATAAAACTGCCGAATAATGTTAATTTATGAAAATGTTTATTCGTCACTCGGTTGATAGTTCCTCAAAAGACACAAAAAAGTTCTTATTGTGTTCGCCGCACCTCTAGACGAGTTCTGAGGAATCCATTCAATCGAAACCAAGGACGGCTTCAAAGAAGAACTTTTATAGAACATCAACAGCAGACCTATACAACTGCCAAACAAACATACAACTACACCAATGAAATAGACATGCAACTACTTCAACAATGCAAACATCCAACTTCAACAAAACAAACATGCAACCAAACCAATAAAACAAACATACGACATACAACTATGCGCCTCCAATGAGAAAACAGGGTTGTATACTAACATTTACAACCACAAAACAATATCTAGAACGGTTTCACCAAATTCCTTGCTCGCAAAACGTCTACAAAGCCGTGCAAAAGCGGCCAGTCTAAAATTATCTCCTCTGATTTCATGGTTGACTTCTCTTCAACTAAACGAGGACATGTCATTGCGATGGAACGAACGTGATGTCAAACAAAACTCGTTGATGCGCACATTTCCAGTTGTTTTGCTGAGCAAACTTGTTCCCCAGTAGCGGAAAGCCGGTTGCTGCGTGGATGGAAAGAAGAAAACTTCCCGGGCATTGCGGCGGATGAATAAAAACTGCTCAAACATCTCCACAGACAATATCTTTGGCCCGTTTCCACCTCGCGCACATCACTCCAGCTGAAAACGAGCTTTCTTCCACAAGGTTTGTGCTGTTGGTTTCGAGCAGTTACTCTTCCAAGGTGGAAACGTCTAACATTGAGTTCCTCTTAATTCTTCACTTTCTGGTTGCATTTCGATTAAGACGATAAACATTCTGGATTGCAGCAGTTTCAAAAGTTATCAACTCTGGAATGCTCTTCTGATTGACAGTGTTTGAACAACGACCGACAAGGTAAGTCAAAGCATGATGCATCTCACTCAATGA
Organism: Hirudo medicinalis; assembly: GCA_011800805.1. Lineage (NCBI taxonomy): Eukaryota > Metazoa > Annelida > Clitellata > Hirudinida > Hirudinidae > Hirudo > Hirudo medicinalis. The sequence goes on from MPNW01000429.1 coordinate 58,749, forward strand.
CTACAATTTGGATCCATTTTAGCTGCCATGATTGGAAACTACATACCCGCCATAATCGTCATCGGCTTGGCTTTGACAGCCTACAGATTCCTCGGACTGGGGGATTTATTTGTTGAACTCATTAAAGCCAAGGAACTTCAGCCTCAATATGACTACATCATTGGTTAATAACACCTTTTACTACATTGTCTTTTTATCAATCATTTTTTCTAACAATTAATTCATTCAGTAAGATGTTGTTGGACACAATGAAACATCTGCTCGCATGATGACTAAAGAGCGCCAAATATAAATTAAATATTTATAACGCTTAAATAATAAGTGGCTTTTAATTGAACACATGAATATTAATGAACTCGTCCTTCAGTCGGAGGAGGAACAGCAGGGGCAGTGCTCGCGGCGAGACTTTCCGAGAATAAGGACTTCAACATTTTGCTGGTGGAAGCGGGTGGCAATCCTCAGTCCAATCCGCTCATCGACATCCCTCTTATGGCTGACAGCATCAGAACTCCAGAATTTGACTGGCATTACATGACCGTCCCTCAGAAACACGCATGCAAAGGTCACATTGATCAGGTGATCAGCAGATGTTTATAGGGAATGAATGATTTGAAATAAACTAGTAATTCTTTTAACGAAGGAGTTCAAAAGAAATTGTTTAATGAATGAAATTTATTTGCTAGATTTTATTTTAGGTCTTACTTTTTTTTTTAAATTGGTGAATAAGAACTTGAAAGTTCGCAAGTTCAATTTCTATTTGTGGAGATGTTCGATTAAGTTGTTCTGGCGTTTCGAATGTGTGAATTCGTACTCATGATTTTACAAACGATTTAGTTCAATTTTCAAATTAAATAAAATTCTTTCAGCTTAACTGGATCATCATCTAAAATAAAATCTTTAAAAAAATTATTCATAAAATGTACTCAGTAATGTAATTTTTAAAACCAAATTAATGAAAGATGGTTTTCACCAACAGAGGGCAATTTGGCATTCAGGGAAAGGTCTCGGTGGGACAAGCAACATCAACTACATGCAGTACCTCAGAGGCAGCAGGTATGACTACGATGGCTGGGCATTGACAGGAGCAGCTGGTTGGGCTTACAAGGACGTGTTGCCTTACTTCATCAAATCAGAAGATCAACAAAACGGAGAATTTGTTAGAACAGGTTAGTAAAAGAAAATGTCACTATATTTAATGGTATTAACACTAATTTTAATTATTTTATTTATTTTGTACTTCATTGTTTCCAGTTTTTCATGGATTTGGTGGAAGACTTGCGGTCAAAGATGTTGGACCCACCACCATGAACCAGATCATGGGTCTCTGCTTCAAGGAAATTTCACTCAAAAAACGAGATTTAAACGGAAAGAATCAATTCGGTAGACATCATTGTATTTTTCACTGTTAAAACAGATTTTATGTGGTTGCAACACGTCGTAGGCTGGGGACCCACGCAGGCCACTATTCGGAGAGGTGTGAGAATGAGCACTTACAAAGCTTATCTGAAGCGCTGTATGAATGCTCCCAATCTTCACGTGCTGACCAACACATTGGTTGAAAAGGTATCTGTACTTTCATTTCGCATTTCGTGCAAGCAATTCACAACGTGGACTTTCAGATTGTGTTCGACGGCAAAAAAGCTGATGGAATCGTATTGAAGCACAAAAACAAAGAAACTTTGGTAAAGGCAAAGAAGGAAATCGTTTTAACCGCTGGGACTATTGGTTCAACGAAATTGCTTCTCCTCTCAGGCGTTGGACCAAAAGCCCACCTTCAAAGTCTCCAGGTAAGCCAAACTTAGGCAAATATTTATTTACGATTAAGCGATTAAGCGAAGTTACTTATTAAACAAAACAATTCGTTCGTTCATCATACTGAATTCATCCACTTGGCATTGAAATTATAGATACCAGTAGTTGCCGATTTACCTGTTGGTGAGAATCTGCAGGATCAAGTGATAGCTGATGGCGTTGAATATTACACTCCTTATCCGGGAGTCAGTATAACGCTGAACATGGCAGACAGCTTGCTTTCGACTTGGGCCTATTCTCTATTTGGCTCAGGTAAATAAATTCTTTTTGAAATCCAAAATAGCGATGTATTGCCGTTGAAAAAATAAACATAACTGGGAATGCATATTTAACAAAAACGTAGGCATGAAAGCAAGTCCAAGATTTCGGGAGGCAACAGCCTACATCCGCCTACGCCATCAGCCTCCAAATATCAAGTATCCTCTTCTCGCCCTTCAAATCGCTGCCAACCCTCAGGCATACGAACATGGAGATGTTAACGTTGAGAAGGAGGTGAGATACCGTCTGCTTATTCATTCGGGCAGAGTTTATTGCGGACACGGTATTAAGTAAACATTTTCAATAAATAAGCGTGTATTGTTATCGGAGCTTCATGATGTAAATAATTAAACAAACGAAATAATTACAAATAAATTCTCCTCTGAAGACTTGGCAAGAAATTCATGGAAATCCTCTGACCAGGGAAGGATTTACGATTTTCCCTGTCCTTCTGCATCCGAGGAGCAGGGGTTCGATCAAACTTCAGTCTACAAATCCTGAAGATCCGCCTCTCATTGATCCAAATTATTTGGCGGAAGAGGTCGATGTGAAGATTTTAACGGAAGGTGAATAAATTTAAAAGTAAATATCAATTACAAATTATTTTTGTTGTTGTAATTTTGTAGGATTCCAATTCGCTCGAAGGCTTCTTCACACGCAGGTCATGAAAGACTGGGAGTTCAGACTGACAAACAGGCTTCTACCGCAGTGTGAGAAATATGGCAATTACACTACTGCATATGTTGAATGCCATCTCAGACATATCACACTGCCTGGTGGGAATCCATTGGGAACTTGTCGCATGGGCGCTCCAAATGATCCAAAAGCTGTTGTTGATCCAATTTTAAGGTTGTTTACTTCTTTTCATCTCCTTCCAGATATTAGACAATCTGTTCATGCTTTAGAATTCTATGTATTAGTTTAAAGTTTGGACTCCGCGAATCATTTCTAAAGCAGGAATAAAGCCCCTCGCACAATGAAATTTTTTATTTCTCGTCTTCAGAGTTCGGGGAATTAAAGGTCTCCGAGTGGCAGACGCATCAATCATCCCCACATCTCTCAGTGGAGACATCTATGCCACCCAAGTCATGATTGCTGAAAAGGCAGCAGATTTTATTTTGGAGAAAGACACAGTGAAGTCAATCAAGGAATATTTCAAGCATCTCATCGAATCTCGTCACAAGAAGATCATGGATGACGAGGAAACAGCAGAGGAACAAACTCTGGCAAATCCTGACGCCACCAACGCTGCCCGTGCTGCTCAAGCAGCTCAAGCGAGGCCCCAGAAAAAGACATAAATAATTTCTGAACACTCCCAAATAATATTAACAATAATTTCGTTCAAATTCCACATTTCGGGCGTTTTACCAATTCTTTGGTTTCATCAACACAACTCCAATGCTCACACATACTGGCACAATCTTAATTCGGCGATAAATTATTTTAAACAACTTTTATTGTTGAAGAAATGGTCGAGAAAGATCAAGACCAAAGTTCGAAAAAATAAAGAGATCTAATTTGTACCTTGATCTCATATTTTTATTGAAAATCCTTGAGAATGAAATCCAGGCCACTTTGTTACGTCATGTTTAGATTTAGCATGTTTGGTGCGTTTCAAAACATGTTGGAAAAGCCTTCATGTACAAAGTGTTCTTGTTGCATTGGTTTTCATGTAGATTTTATAAATTCATTCATTTCTACCCTGAGATTGTAGACTTTTATCCTTTATAAAATATACCATTAGTTAGTTGAAGTTTTGATACAGGAATTTTCGTTTCTTATTTGACGTGGATCCCACAAAAACAATAAAATACCAGTCTTGTGTCTTTATAACTAAATGTACTTCAGTGTTCGTGCCTTATGGGATATTTCAAACCATAGGCGTAGCCAAGGGGGACACTCGCCCCTACCCCTGTCAGTTTTCCCCTTAATATTTTTCTAAATTCGTAAAATTCATAAATAATTTATTGATCATAATACAGCTTCAGTAATTTAGGAAAGCCTCTGACATCAAATTTTATTATACATGTAAGTTTCGATAACTGATTTATTGGTGTCTTTGCTTTCCTTGTGTTTTTAGTGTGAAATTAATTGTTTGCCGCTCAACCAATTCTACACTTTACTGTTGTAATATTTATGTACATATAAACAAAATTTACCCCCTAACTCGACCGATTTTAAAATGCTGCTACGCCACTGTGTCAAACTTCAAAAAGAGCATGGCTGGACATCAATTTATCAAACTTAAAATGAAGCAAGTATTAAGTTCAAAGATGACAAACGGCTGAGTTAACCCTTAGCAGAGGCCGCAACACTTTGAATTCGATTTACTGATTACTTTGGGGTGTTTACTTCCATCTCAATGGGGGTGCAGCGACGAGGGGTAGATAAATCCCTGCAATGAATCTGTTCGGGAACAACATGATTAGAGCCTTTATGTGGAGCTTTTACTTACAACAAATAGATTATAATAGTGGATTGGGAAAACATTACAGATATTTCATTCTGCTTGTCGACAGATTTAGAGGCAGACGTACTTATGCTTTTTGTAACTTTTTCTAAGTCAAATTTGTCAAATTCATCAATTTTTTATCAATGTAAATTTACCTAATTAGTTAAAGCTGCGAAGGTAAAATATTGTGGTTATTACTTTGCTGGCTATAATGTTTTACATTGCTTTACAAATGTGACTCAGACAATAAATGCTAAGAATTTCGTCCTATTCAAGTTATGATGAAGACATTAATAAAATACTACTACATATGCTTATAAATCAAATCAATTCACGATATCGTAACCTTTCTTACTTTTTGTAAATTTAGTTGGTTTAGTTTAATTATTAATTTCTACTTAAATATAAGAAATATAAGAAATATATATAAGGAAATAACAAGAAAATAAAAAAAGAAAAGTGTTAAATGCTACATATCTATTTTTGTTAACTCAACAACATTTTTGTTTTGATTATCCTCACTTAATATCGTCTTGGTCAGCGTGTTTTTGTGTTGATAAACTGCAAGCAGAAGTTTACTATCTACAAAAATGTCGGAATTTGCCGAAAAAAGCATTCAGGAGATGCTTCCTGAATTAAAAGCAATGAAGAAATTAAATCTATTTACTGACGATGAAGTCAAGTAAGTTCAATCTGTGCTGTGGCATAAAAATCAAGCTAAAATGCAGTTAATATGTATAATAAAAAGATAGTATTTATAAAAAAAAAGGTGTATATATATAAAGTTAAGAGTTTAATTAAATCACATCAAACTCTATGACTACAGTAAGATATTGAAAAAAAGAAGAGCGCACGAATACAAAATTAGGAGGAAAACTAAGGAATTAAAAAGCTATCTCAATTACGTTGAAGTAAGTGATTTGTTCTTAAATGAAGTAGACTTGAAATTAACACTGCACTAAATTTTTAAAGTATGAAAAAGCAGTGCTGAAGTTGTTGAAAAAGAGGAGACGAGTGAGTTTATGAACATGGAGATATTGGTTCTCAATGACTAGTTAAATGCTATTATTTTTGTAGGAAAAAAAATGTACATTGATGGTAAAGGAGATTGAAGTTGGAATCTTAAAAAGAATCCATCTCCTGTACCAGGTAATTGGATAAGTTTGTAATGAAGAGAGATTCTAAATTAAGAATGTTTTTAAATGTGATTTTTATTTCTGTCAGCTTGCAGAGAGAAGATTTCAAGTTAGTGGTCTGAATGAACTTTTTTGCTAATTTGTTTTTAAGTGACGACAAGGTTTTAATTATTAGGGGTGCGTAGAGCTATGGATGAAGCACATTGAGTTCTGCATTGAGAGGGTGTGTTCTCACTCATTAGTTATTTATTAATTTCTTGTTATTAATTATTATTAAATATTCTTTTTTTAAAGAATGAAAAAGTGAGAATTGCAGGATTGTTCACAAGATCTCTCACATTTAATCCCCACAATGAAAGTGCGTTTCACTTTTGTCTTTTAAATCCTTCTACTTTGAGGCAATCTTTAAGTAAATTACTGAAAGAGTAAATTACTCCTTTGGTCTTGGCATGTTTCTCTAATATATTTATTGCACTATTTTCATCAGTAATTGAGGTCATGAGTTATTTCAGGTCTATGGGTGATGGCAGCAAAGTATGAAATGGAACACAACCACTCGATGTCAGCTGCGAGGAATGTCCTGCAAAAGTCTCTCAGGACCAATCGTAGATCGAAACTTCTTTATCGTGAGGTTGCAAACGGACGAACGACCTGTGCTGTTATTAAAACACAAAAGCGTCGCCAAAAACATAAAAATCCTATTTTTAAAGTATTTCAGAATGGAACTTCTTAATGCTGAAAAGACACAAATGAGGGACAACATTCTGAGTCACGAAAGTACGGAGAACGCTGAGGTACTTCAGATCCCATGAATTAGAAAGGTTTCCGAACTTTAAAGACCAGTAATTCTGTCATTTCAGGGAGAAGATTCCATAGCAAAGGGTGTGGTAGCTCAGGTTGTGCTGGAAAATGCAATGCAAGAATTTCCTGGTATGTTTTGAAGTTTGTTAGGTGTAAAAGTAAATCTAATAGAAAATGAGTGCATTTTCAGGTGATGTGGAGTTTTGTTTATCATTTGTTGAGATCATCAGATTGTTTGACTTTGCTACCTGGATTGAGGACAAGATCTATGAAAAGTGAATGAATTTGTTGATTTCTTCAATTTACTGCTGTAAACTAATTGATTTCTCAATTCAGTCTGGCAAGTGGTAATGCTTACGTTGACAACGAAAGAGCACAAGCAGCAGTTGCTTGTAGATGTTTGATGGACATGATGATTGATTTCAAAAACAACAAATCAGGAACTCCAGGTGAGTCATCAACATTGAGTATGGTTTCGTTTGAGTTACATTTGATTGCAATCTTGGTTTCAGTCAATGTTATGTTGAAAAAGTCATACAAATGCTTCAAGAAAGTTGTTGAAAACATCAAATCAGGTAATTTTAATTGCAACATAAGTGTTGAAATGTAGCAAGAACAAATGAGTATTTTATTTGACAGAAACAATATGGGAGATGTATTTGGAGCTTTTGCTAAATGCCCTGAAAACTCCACAGCTTCCACAAGAAGTCGTCTCACAGGTACATTCTTTGATTTTTGTTGGCAATATGGCATTGCATAGTTTAGCTCAATGGGTTGCATTCCATAGTGGAATGCCATTGGGTTTTGTTGTGCGAGTTGGCTCGGTGTGTTGCGTTCCTGTAGGCAGGGGGTCGAAGCATTGGTTGTCGTTTGTCGTGTTCACAACCCGGTATGTGGGCACGAAGTCCTTCCGGGAGACATTGCTATGTAAATGGTCTAAGTATACCTTATGCTTGAGCTTACGGAAATATATCAATGCAATTATTATTATTTATTGTTTATTTAATAGTGATTTGTTTTAGCTGTCTGATCATGCTCAACTCGTCTGCTTGGAATCAATTGATGAGAACATGATAACAGAGTCCATTGCAGTTGCACTGGTTGGTTGTTTTGTTAATTGACTGGAAAGATGTGTTTCTTATTTGTTGATATCATCTTGCTAACTTGTTAAAGTGTAATAATATATTTTATAATATAACTAATTTTCTTCATAATATTCCCAAAATATTTACATGATTGAGTTTTCTTTGACTCTGAAATTGCATTCCAGATTGGCTTTTTGAATGAAAGTGGTGATGTTACACTTGCAGTGAAGGTAACACCCATGCTGGCTTACAAGTACCCAACTAGCATGGACATTTGGAAAGCTGTATTCACTTCAATGACATCATCAGAGAGCTGTGATGCCAAGATTGTTTTGGATTTGCTCGAGGAATGCAATAAGTATTTGACCAAGGTATGTTACGTCCTCGATTAAGTTGTGGAGTCATTTGAAGACATTCTCTTCATTTCATTTTGTAGTCATCAGAATTAGTTGAAATATGGAAAGTTGTTATAAATTGGTTCATGGAAAGAAAACAAGACAAAATGGAGGAAATATTTGAGGTTGGTTTTTGTTAAAACCCTTTTGGATGATACAGAAATCAAAATGAACTGTTTTTGCCAGATAAGCATTGAGACAAACAATAGAGAATTGACGATTACCATGAAGGAGATATATATGAATTGGGCTGCTTGTTCTAAATCTCTTCCATTTGTTAGGAAATTGTTCAAAAGGTTAGTTTGTTTGTTGACTCACTAATACAATGATAACAGTTAATTTTAGCTTGATATCCACTTCATCACAGGCTTTCAAAGGACAAGCCTTATTCATCCCATTTGGTGAAAATTTATTTGGAGACCGAATTAAGACAAGTTTGTTATAACTTATTCAAATGGATTAACAGCTCCCACATTTTAACCACTTCATTCAACAGGATGAAATAGAAGCATCTTTGATAAGGAAAACATTTGACAGGTCCCTTGTTGATTTTGGAAACTCTGATATTGGTAATAAGAAATTTCTGCATGTTGAGATCCTGCATTACTGAAATTGCTATTAAATTGCACCTTTTAACAGATTTGTGGATGGAATACATAAAGTTTGAATCAAAAGACTCTCCTTCGAACGTTGAAGATATTTATACAAGGGCCATTAGAAATCTCAATCCCGGAATGGAGAGTCAATTCATTGAAAGATATACCATGTTCAAATGTGGACACTTATAACAATAATTGTTGAACTGTTTTTGAATGTTCGCGGGTAAATATGAGCATGACTTTATCTTTGTTTGAAGGGTGGGTAACTTGCTTGCGCCGACCAATTACAGTGGTATGCCAGATATATTTGCTAAGCAACATAAGGCGATAAAAGGAAATTTGTATTAAATCGATTGAATTTATTAAGCTGCGTTAATGGCGTACCGAGGTTTTCAACCAAATCGACTTTTTACTGTCATTGTTTACATTTTCTTCATGTGCTTCCACGCTTTGCCTCCGAAGACTGCTCGGTCTCCGTTAATTGGGTCGGCTGCTCGTTAATCTTTTCATGCTCATGAGTAGAGTGGCAGTAAGGATTGGGATAATTACGATATTGCGATGAAACGGAAAAAGAGGGCATTTTACTGTTTTCTATTCGCTGTTGGAGTTTTTGTTTGCTCCAGTTTTTTGGTTCTGGTCTTGTATCCTGATATAACTAAAAAGAATGGCACTCAAGGTAACTGTGGATTAAAAGGAGAACCCAAATTATGCGTTGTTGTACCGTTTCGAGACAGATTCGATGAATTACTCCTGTTCGTTCCGCACATGAAACAATTTTTGTGTGAACAACGCATAGACAATGACTTTATTGTTGTCAATCAAATCGATAACTTAAGGTGGGTGTTCCGAACGTAATTTTGTGCAATGTGTGACGAATGGATTTGATTTGATTTTATTTAAATTAGGTTCAACAGAGGATCTCTTATAAATATTGGATATCTTTTGTCAAGAAAGGAACATTCATGTGATTACATTGCTATGCATGATGTTGACCTCCTTCCTATGGTTGCTGACCTAAGTTATTCATATCCACTCCTTGGACCATTTCATGTGTCTGCTCCTAACCTTCATCCTAGATACCACTACAAAAAATTTATTGGTGGTATTCTGCTGATATCAAATCAAAATTTTGAATTGGTTCGTGTTTTTGTGGTTAGGCGATCAGTTATTATGAAAGAATGACGAAAAGTTGCTAAATGATGCCAGGTGAATGGCATGTCCAACAACTTCTGGGGTTGGGGAAGAGAGGACGATGAGTTTTTTATGAGACTTGAGCAGGAAAATCTGAAGGTTAGGTTTGTTATATATTATATTTAGTTACTGAATTAATTGAACATGGTAATTTGGTTGGCCATCATTAAGACTATTTAACAGTGGTAGGTATTTGATGGAATTGGGTTAATGAACAATAACGATTGTTTCATTGGAAGGTGGGAAGACCAGTTAACATAACAACAGGGAACAAGACCTTCAAGCACTTGCACAACAAACACAGGAGACCCAGGGATAATATCAGATTTGGAGATCAGAAAGATGTTGGTTCTAATTATACCTTTAATGATGTTGACATTGTTATCTTGAATAATAATAGATAAATTTTTATTTGTCTTTAAACTAAGATTTAGATTTTGAAATAGTCTGGAAATTATGGGTAAACAAATTATAAATGTTATTTTTAAAATATTCAATTTTTTAGAGGTCTAGGGAATTAGATAGAAGATCTGGCCTTAACACAACCACTTATGATGAGATATCAAGGCATGTAATAACCATTGATGGTTATCCAGCCGCAGTTGTTAACGTCGAGTTGAGATGCGACATCGTCGTCACGCCGTGGTGCGTGGACCTTGAGCAGCTGAAGAACCACGTAAAGAAGATGAGAAGTCATGTCTCTTCAAAAGAATTTGAAAGTCTGTTGGCATCCCTTCATGAACACAATATTAATTTTGTATAGATTTGGTAAAATGCATGTCATGAATGGCAATGTATTCAAATGAGCATTATGAAGTTTTATTTTGTTGCTATTATGTTTGTTATTGCTGCTTATTTTTATAATTCATCATTTGGAGCAGTCACTAGGATATCATGTTTCAGTTAGTTGTCATTGTGATGGTTAAATGCATCCAATAAGTCTCAAACACAATGTTGCATCATTTTCTGCTTCTTTGGTACATCTACTTTTTTTGAATCCTTATGAAACTGGAAAATGTGTCTTTACTTTGCCCTGCAACGTGTTTATGGTCTGGCTGTGTTATTTGTTGCAATACATGGAATTATTTTAATGTCCTTTAAATTCTTTTAATGCACGATTATGTGACACAAGCAGACAAATAGTGTTGATTTAAAGAAAAAATTTTTTAATGAGTGAGCAGAAGACAAGCCTCTTACCTGTTCTCATCGTTGATGAGTCAGGTAAGTCAAATGTAGGTTGCAGATGAAACGATGTTGTTGGGGAGAGAGCTCCAGATTTTGAGTACCCGCTTGAGGGATGCCCGTAAGTGATGTCATGATATTTTGACCTATTTTTAACCTCCCCTCTGATGATGCCTAACTTAAATCAATTTTTCTCTTGCAATTTGTTCAAATCTGCCTATAAGTTTGTATGCATCCATAACTTTTGCAACTTTCTGCTTCAATATTCGGTATTGCCAATCCTTTAAGACGCTCTTGAGCTTTCGAGTGGCGAAGATAATTTTTGATGTACCTCAGAAAAAGATCTTTCTGCAGATGCCACTGTAACTGGTAATGTCAAAAATATAATTAGATAGGTGCAAACATCCAACATATTTGGATATGTGGATGAAATAACTTAACTATTGTAGTTTTTTTTTTATTTCATTTTTCATTGCCATTCAGAAAGATAGTACTATCTTAATTGAAAATTCAGGTGAAGTGTCATCTGAATATTTAGCTTGCAATAAATTGGCCTCCTTGACTATAATGTTTTTTCCTTTAGTGATTTTTACAATCGGCGTTAAATATTGACTTTCTCATTTAAATGATTGCTATTGTGGTCATATGGTAAAATCATCCTAGTTGCTTGATAACTGGGGTCATCTTTTTTTCGACTCTATTGAAAGGCACTTCTTCCTGGCATCTAGTGATATCAACATTTTCTTCCGTTTATTTTTTTCTTCTTTCAAAAATCTTCATTTATGGATGGCCCCTTAAAGAAAAGCGTGATAGGTTCATTTTTTGTGTGAAAAATATCATTTGGTTTGGAAGTGCCAAGTACAAACAAGTCACCGAAGTAGTAAATTATTAATCATTCGATCTAATAAATAATATCTTCCGGGCGACAGATGTCAACAGATTACTTAGTTTTTTGGGGTTCAGATACTTATTTCCTTATTTCAGACACTGCGCATTAGGATTTGTTGACCCCGCCCCCAAATTTTTATAATCCCTAATAGCTGCACCCCCACTGGAGACGTGCGCTTCCAGGCAACACTTTCCAATCCAACACGGACTACTATGATTAGTTAAGTTATACCAGGGGCTCATAAATATCGAGATATCGTTAATTAAAACCAGATCATAAAATATATTTATCTATTAATTCTTTTATTTAAAAATTTTTAGGAAGGGTTAGAACACCTAAACCCCAAACTCCCCCCCCCCACTCTGGTAAGCCACTAAGTTAAAGACTCGTATTCGGGTCGGCAGGTCAATACTCGATCCTGACATTTTAGCGCGGATAGTGCGGTACCACCTGACTTACTTAGTCTCAGTAAGGCGAGATTAAACTGTCGAAGCAGTCAGAGATAAAATGCCGTATAAAAATGTACTTAAAATGTAACTCTGCAGATGTAATATTTTCCAGTACAAATTAAATTACCATTAAACTTGGAACGAAGTGGGTCTTTCAAATAATTGACAAAGAACAGATAATGCTTCTAGGAAGCGGTTTGTGGTCTTTGTGTTTTTTGTATTGGTTCTGAGCCGCCGTGTCGGAACTTAGAAATTTTAATTTTATTGATTGTTTTAGCATGGGCAATACATTCGTAATAATTAGACAAGGGATATTTGCCTCTCTTACCGGTGGATGGGTTTATGAACCTCAGCAAGAAAGTTTTTGCAATGCCATTCATTTATATATGTGGTTATTTTTGTTATGTTACCCTCTGGTGTTATTTTGGGTAAGTTTTTGTAAGTAAAAATTTTGTGATCATATGTTAGCTTTCGTCAATAAATGGCGATTCCAAAGTACCAACAACAATTAAAAAACGAACCAGATTTGTCTTACAAGTGTTTGTAGTGCAGAATTTCAAAAAACCATTTCATTGCAACCAAGCTAATATTTGACATAAAGATGAAATTATTTGGATATCATTTTGAAAATAATTCTAATTTAGATGATCGTATTATGAATATAAACGGATTTAAATTCTAAGATTATGAAGCTATAGTTAGGTAACACAACCAATCTATTTTTATTTGCAGACTGTTTCATTCACACCCTTTGTGTGGATTGCCTACTGTTGCTCAGTTGCCATTATATTCGTCATCATTAAATTATTCAACTATCGTCTGCATCTCATGTTTGATAGCAAAGACACTAAAACCATTATATTGCCTGAAGCAGTAAGCTCTAACCAACCCAGTGGGGAGGTTGAAAAGAGTGGTAAAGCTGCCACTGAGGAGGCTCACCAAAATATGGTGTCAGTTACAGATTTGTACTTTTTATTTGATAATTAATACTTATAAATTTATTAAAATTTATTCCCAGTGAAACCTCAGAAGGGATAGAGATGGCTACAGTTACCACATCAAACCAATGGGTGGCCAGTCCTTGCATGACTCCTCCCGTCCTTTGTAGTTCTCGGATGTCGGTTTCCGATAGCAGCGGAAGCGGGCGCAAGCTCAAGAAGCAGGATGGAACCCAAGACATTGCCAGCAAAGTTCAGGCCGAAAATTCGGATCTGAAGATTAATTGCAATGATTCAGGTTTCCCTTCGACTGGCTGAATAATTGCTTCAAGATGTAATCATATCTGATTTTGTTAACAGAGTGGAAGATATGTAGCACTGATGCCATTTTGAGTCACCATCAAGGGGAGAGAGCAAAGAACAGATTGATGGCAAAAACGGGTTCCATGTTGGAGTCACGGTACAGGGAGGCCTTCCCCAGTCGAAATGTGTCCTGTGGTTATTCTTTTATCAACGTCGAAAGCTGTGATCTCCAAGTGAGTCATGCTGGAAACTCACCCCATGTTAGCAGGCTGGTGAGAGTCAAAAGACTTCCTGGATCTGCCATGGCCATGCTCGACCTTGATACTCTCCTGCTGGAAAAGTGGTCGCCAAGTGAGAGAGGAGATTCGTGTGAGGGAAGTCCAAACAAATTGCTCAGGATGAGAGTTGATAACTTGAAGTTCTTTGCTCAGCATCCACCCCCAAAAAGCAGTATCGCTTTCAAGGGGCGTCACCACAAACACAGGAGAGCAGTTAAACGTGCCAGGAGCACCATGGACCATCACATGTTAAGTGAATCAGAGGAGCTTGAAAAACATCCTCGTCGATATGATTTGAATGACAAGACAAGTTTCAGCGAGAACGTCGTCAGTGCCGTGGACACGTGTTTGAACGAGGAGAATAACGGCAGATCAAAGGACAGCTTGAAAGATTCTTCAAAGTTCAACACGGTCTCGTCGTACAGTGCCGATCACGAATTGTCGACCGAAGTCTCCGAGCCTTCCAAAGGTTTTGCATGGCAGGACAAGAAGCTCGGGCCAGAAGATGCATTTTCTCTGAGTTCTTACAAGGAAACGAGTCCCGAGATGGAATTCTTTCCTCATCTGAGCGAGATAAAACCCAAGAAGACCTGCTTTGCCTCAGAAAGTTACAATTCCTCCAGATGCAATAGGAGAGTAAGCATCGATCTCAACAACAAAGTTGCTTCTTTCCCCAGCACAAAGTCTTTTGAAAGTTCATCTCCCGATTTTACTTCCAATTCTTTCTCTCAAAAAAACAAAGAAAGCCCTTTTGACAAATCAATCATTAGCAAGAATTCTCAGGTCTTGAGTCCTTCAAAGAGTGGAACTGGAGCCAGATTGAAGGATAGTTTCTACATTGATCTCTCTGAGAGTGGGGAAGACATCCCTGACAACATCCTGAACTTCAACAAACTCTCAATTTTCTCCAAGAATGTTGAAACCCCACTGCAGAAGGATGCTATGTGTCAGACTCAGACTCATTTTTGCAAGCAAAAATCCTCATCATGCAAGTTGGTTTATTGCTCATTTGTCAATAATTTTCACTTTTACCGAATTACATTTCTAAGTAGCAGGCTAAATAGTTTGTTTTTTTTTTACAATGGTGTTTCCAACAAACACAACAATTTTAATATTATTACAAGCTGAAATAATCTCTCTGAACAGCTAGAATCACTTGTCCAGCAATAGAAAAAGTAATTAACTTTTGAAATAATTAAAAGAAAGAACTGCATTTTTGCCTTGGACGATGCCGAGTTGAAGAAACGTCATCTACAAAAGCAGCGGTTGTCTTCCTCGATGCACCCAGAAATTTCGAATCATCATCATCATCACCGCCACCACCATCATCGCCTGGCTTCCATGCTAGGTCGTTCATCGAGTTACAGCAGGCACAAAGCATCCAAAGATCTGGTGATGAATGCCTCTGGTAGCAGCCAGGTGGTTGATGAAAACAAACTCAAGGGCAGCAACACGTCCTTCCAATGTTTCACGAAGGACGGGAGGAACGCCTTGTGTCCGTCATCTTCTCTGACCACAGTGATCCGAAAGAAACGTGCCGAAGGTGACGGGCTGGCTCAGAGGTTGGCCCACCACTCGTGTGCCACCATTGAAGGGCCGAGCAGCTGGTTCATCGACAGTGATTCTGACAGTCACTCGTCGGGTAAAACAATTTTGTTACCAAATTTTCAGGGTATGCATAGTGAGTTCATTTTTTTCTTCAACAAACAGATGAGAAGAGTGTCAGTTTTGAGGCTAACATGTCCTCCGACTCTCTCAGCTCCCCGACTTACGAAGATGAGTTGGGCATCTGTTCTTTGCAACCGAGACAGGCGAGCAGTGCTCCGCAAGCCCTTACCTATGCAAAGTTTACAGCCAAAAAGGAAGACAAATCCAAATCGACGAGTCCAACGTCCCCGACCAAGATGACGGGCGGCGCTTCAGCCAAGAGCGACAAGGCCGATGACGACAGCAATTGGTTCGATATTCCCGGAGGTGGAGATACCCAAATGCAACTCATGGAAGACTTCAGGGCCAGAATTAATCTCTTGTTTTCATCAGATGGTACTGATAACAATTGCCATCAATCAATCACAAAGCATCTGTTATTATTGTGACTGAGAAGATGTCTTTTTTTCAGCTTTGTCGAAAGATTCCCTGAGCCCTGAGAAAGACTCAAAGAGGAAATTATCTTGTCCACATTCCCAGAAAAAAGGTTAATTGACAGTGATATTCATAAAGGTTGCCAATTAAGCATTAATTTATTACTAAATATCATCTTATTTAAGCAGATGGGAGGAAAATCAAAGAAGCATCAGATGTTAAGGAAGCGATCCACGAAAGAGACGGTCGACGTGAACGCGTGGAACAGTGCGGAAAGAACGATTCCGAGGACGAGAATCGGAAACTTCTCGGAGCAAACGTTTCGAGCGGAGGACCGGGAGATGACAGTGGCAGAGAGGAATGGATGGATGTTGGATCGAGATGCAAGACGTCTAGTAAATGTTCACGCACGCAGCTCAAACAGAACGTCGTGGCGAGCTTCAAAGGGGGAACGTCGGATAAAAAGGACACGACCACGGAGGTTCCAACACTCGAAACCGATCGGAGTTCGGACGCATCGTCCTACCACTCGAATTTTTGTCCCGAAATAAGGTAAAATAACAAGCTTTTCGTCCGTACTTCACGAATTCAGTCGTCCCGATGAAAACATTTCAGGAATTCCGAGACGATGTGCTCGGACGTTAAGGTCGAGGAGGACTCTACAAATGGTAATGTGAGACCACAAATGACATTTGAATGTCATTTGGCCTCCAGAGATGACACCGTGGCTTCAAATCTCAGCGACATCCACGGATTTATCGAAATAAACCCCGAAGCTGCAGGTGAAATTGCACGATTGTTGTTATTATTTGCTTCCTAGTAATTAAATATTAATTATTGTTACATTTCCTCTCAATGGCTCTTCAAAAGAGAGGTCACAAGATGACAGAAGGGGTGCAATGGCAATGTTATCCATGAACACTGAAGGGTGGGTGACTTGTTGCCTTATTCGAATGCCACGTTTTAACCTTTGAGTAAATGTCTTCAGGTGCAGCATCGACCTGAACGAGGAATTTTTGTCTCCATTTCCATCCATTGCACAATCTCTCGATCAAAGGTTGTCCGGTGCCTTGTTGGCCACCAGCCACCCTCCTCCACCACCTCCGCAAGTTTCCCAGTGGACTCCGAGCAGATTGGAAATCATGGTCAACCATTTCTTTGAGGTCACCGTGTGTTCTCTCAAAATTCATTTGCATTTGTCACTTTCATTCTTTCTTTGTTTTAATGGTTTTGAAATTTGAAATGCCAACATTCTGAAATGCATTTAAAGGTTTCTCATTATAATTGAGTGTATTTATTTCGCTATTTATAATTGATTATTTATTTATCTTATGATTAATATTATGCAAAATGCGTTGACTCGGGATCTCTTACTCCAGGTGACTCAAACCCGAAGGACTCATGCCTCCGGCACTCGACTGCCCGCCATCGGCGACAGCAACCAAATCTCCGAGACGCGGCCTTCGCTCACGGAAGACCTCGACGAGGATGCCTGTTCCGAGTCCTCGACTGCCAACTGTTGGATGGGCTTCAAGAAGCAGGACTCCTCGATCGAGAGGAAGCAGCCCAAGAAGATCTTCCTTCTCCAACTGCTTCCTTGGCTCTCGTTTAAAGTCAAGTTCGACAGACAGGCTTTGCAGGGCGTGTTCGACAGGTGAGAATTGTTTTGAACTGCTTCGGGGTCGAACTGGTTTTCACGTGAGGATTCGATGCTTTTGGCTGTGTTTGTGAAACTAGTGAATTAAGTGAATTAGCCTTATTTGTAATTAATTTGGAGATTTTTTGCATTTCAGAAACAGCAAGCTCGAGATGTTTTTCTCGGTATTGCTGGCCGTGCTCGTCAGCATCTTCTGTTGCCTCCTGTTGTCGTTTGGAATATTTCGGGATTTCGAATTCTGGCTCTGCTTCATCGTTGCTGGTTCTCAATATTCTTTGCTCAAGGTTTGCAATTCTCTGAACTTAGGTCATCCATTCATCATAATGTCTTAACACATATTCGTTGTCATTATCATAAACACTCTTCCTATTGCATTGTGAACAACATTTTTTCCCCCGTTTAACACATCATTTATTAGTAATTTAAAAGAAAATGAACATCAGATAATAAAA
>MPNW01000429.1:76870-94114 GCA_011800805.1 Hirudo medicinalis
CGCAATTCACGAATGAAAATAAACCGACCGAGCGAGTTAAGCGTCTGTGATGCTTAGACTTTGTGACTGCAGCAGGCAGCTGATTGGAACTACAGGCCAACTGAAGAGGACTCGAATAATGTTTTTACAACTGTGAAACAGGAAATGTCAAAAGAAAGATTCCTAAATGCAGTTTCATCTTCTACTTTATTAATGATATAATAATGTAATTAATAATATAATAAGTAATAATAATTATTTATTAATAACAAATCATGATAATTGATATTAATATGTCCTTTAATCGTCCTGTTATTAATAACACTTTGCAAGACACTTGAAAGTTATAAGATGAAAGCCTCTTGTTGATTTCAGAGTGTCCAGCCAGATTCTGCATCCCCCATCCATGTTAGTCATTGTTTTTGTTGTTATTAAAATTATTCAAACTCTCTAAAAGAGTTCAGCCATCATTTCGTCTCTCTTTAATTCCTCATCGTCATCGTCATTATCATCATCGTCATCGTCATCACCATCACACCACTGGCTTATTATATTATTCTTGAATATTAAAGCAAAATATTTACTTTTTTAATCTATTGCCATAAAATTTCTTTGTCCATTCATTGAGTACTTAGAAATTCATCAACGATATTTTAACCTTTGATCCCTGCAGGGTCACAACTGGATTGTGGTTTTCAGTCGACCCGTGTACTTCTGCTTGTGTGCCTTCCTCATGACAGTCCTCCACCTCCTTCCCTGCTCCGACCAGTCGTTCACATTTTATGGCGTACACTGCGACCCTGTGCTGATCGTCTCGTCGCTAAAAGAGGCCCTCTGGTGTATGTCGTTTAGTAACACTTTTGATGACTAATATCCCCTAATAATATTATAATTATGATTGTAATAATAATAATTAGTATTATTCTATATTAATAAATCCATGTAATTATAATAAAAGTTATTATTGTAATAATAATAATATTAATTATTTTTATTTTTTATTTTCCCGACCAAACATTCAAATCCATTTATCCAAACAAATGAACTGCAACATAAAATTTTTAGAGTCCCCAAACATGGCTCGGAATCTCCGCAGGACTGTGAAAGTGAATTTAAGTTAACTAAATAACTGAAACTGTGCAATTCCTCATAAATCAAACTCAAAAGTAATTCAACAATAACAAAACATAAAAAGTTAACTCTGTTAATTTCATTCGACTGCTCTTCTTCTGTAAGCAATGGCATGGAAGGCCCCAGGTCATCTCCTGATCCTTACGACCCACTTCTTGCTTCCTCCCTTCTCGTTGACTTCTTTTAATTTGTCTGCAAGCAATTTCTTGTAATCCTCCCTGTCTTCCTTTTACAAATCAAGGCTTAGGATAACTTTGCTGAAGCTTTCACTATCTTTCAACCTTCTGCTGTTATCCAGAACCATGTTCTTGGTCTCTAAGCTTTCAAATTTTATCAACAAGGGCCTTGGTTTTGAAGAATCTTCAACTTTTTTGCCAATTCCAAATATTTCCTGGATTTATTTTTCTATTTTTCTGCCTGTTACTTATTTCAGAAGTTCTTTTTCTTTTGATTTTCAAACATATTCTGTTAAGTATTAGACTGATGTTGTCTTCTTTGTCTCATTGCTCATTTCTATTTTCGAGTTTGTCTGTCAATGATGCATGGACTTTCTCAATATCTGTAATCAAGGTTTCAACCTCATTTTCAAATGAACTGGACCATCGTTTGGTTTCTTGTTTGTTCTCCTCCAACTTTTTTATTGAAACTTTATTCAACTCCTTCAAGTTTTGCTGAAGCTCTTCAGTTTGTTTTCCTTGGTCTTTAATGGCATCAACCAACTTATCAGTTGTCCTCGTAATCAGTTTAAGCTCTGCAACATCCTCAGTCAGGCCTTTCAATTGTTCCTTTGATTTCTTTGCGGTCATCATCAATAAATTTTTTCAGACAATCCTCGTTTAACTTTAAACAACTTTCACATAAATGAAAATAATAATATTGTAATAATATTAATTATTATTATTACTGTTGTTGTTGTTATTATTTGATGGAACAACAGAATGATGTCATCACATAAAGTTCATAATATATCTCAGGTTCAAGCTCTTCAAATTATGCATTCATTTTATTTCTTCCAGTCTTCCTCATGTTCATCCCCGTGACCTTTGTCCTTGGACTGCTGCCTCAGGTCAACACCTTCCTTCTTTACTCACTTGAACAGATCGAGATACACGTCTTCGGAGGGACGGGCAAGTATCAAATATGACTCGTCATTTTGTAGTCGTCGTCGTCGACTTGAGACTTGCGATGAGCGAGATAGTGATTAAGCCCCAAGGAATTGAATGGAGTTGTGCCAAAATGAATGCCCCAGTCCTTGGCCGCTGATGCAAACAAATGATTGATAATTTAATCACCGATGATCGTGAGAGTTCAGAATTGTTATTTCGTTGTTGAATAACAACTGAATTGTTACAATTGTGGCACTAAATTAAGTTTGTTACTTTCACATCTCAATTTAAAAATCCGCATCAAGACTTAATTCTAACAACCGATTAACGATCAAAATCGTCGTGTTCCAGCCATGTTGAATCTTATCGGTGCCATCTACAGCTTCCTGAGGAGTTCTGTTTGTATTGCCATCCTCTCTGGTTTCTGCTTTGCCTTTCTGAAGGTTGAACCAATTTTAACCAACTTTATTACTCTCCATTTAAACCCTCATTTTTAATTCATTTTAAACAATTTTAAAATGTTTAAAAAACTAATTTTAAACAATTATTTAAAATGAATTGTTAAATAATGCACTAGATCATTTGATTTATTAAGACTCACATTTTTTTACGTATTTTTGGTTATTAAGCATTTAATTATTAATCACGCTTAAATAAATAGGTGAAAATACGGTTTTTTATAAATAATTTCAAAAAAGATTATAAATAAATAACTTTAAAAAAGATTATAAATAAATTATTTTAAAAAACATTAAAAATTTACGAAAAGATTATAAATAAATAATTGAAGGAGTCTCCCAAGTCTGCTCTCGAAGCAAACTCCACTCAGCATGTTTTGTTCTCCGTCTTCTGCGGAGTCCTCGTTGCCCTGTCGTATCACCTGAGCAGGTACTCCAGTGACCCGAGAATCATTTTGTGAGTCATTTTGTCATCTAATGATTGTAAGTAATAATAGTGATAATTATAATTAAAAACGATTAATGTCTAAATTATAAATATGTGAATTTTTATTAAATAATAATTTTAATTATGTTAATACGTCCGATGGCATTTACTACGTCCATCACGAGCATATCTTGATTTATGTGCCAATTGCTTACTAATATTAAATGAATGTAAAATAACATTGAGTAAATAATATATAAATATTTCATTCACAGCCAGATGATATTGAAGAGTTTCAGGAGGAGAAACTTGAACAAGAAGCTTTCAAGTGATGATATCGACGTCGTTGACCCTCTCCCTAAACAACTGGAACAATCTGTTGTGAGTGTCAATGGCTGGGTGGTGAATGTTTTGAGTGTCGATGGTTGGTGGTGAATGGTAGAAAAATGGAAGGTTTGATGAGAAATGGCAACGTGATGATGGACATCACTGACTGTGTTTATTTGATATCTTTTAAAAGTGTTAAATGAATTGAACTTTGACACGTTTTTGAGCAGTTGGATCGGTTGCACTCTGATCTCATCGTTTGTCCTCTCACAGCCATTTTCGTCTTCGCAGTTTGCGTCAGCACGGCTTTCAGCAGTCCCGTACTTCAGGCAAGTTTTCATGAAAATCCGTCTGCATTGAAATTCTCACCGCTTGTCGATGCATGAAAATATTTACAAATTATAAAGTGTTGAACTTCACTATAGGTAACTATTATTTTAGATTTTAGAATTTGCATCATAATATTATTGATGACTCAATACTATTAAACTTAATTAATGTCAGCACTGGTTTCTCATTCAGCCACCCCTGTTCGACCTGCTCGTGTACACCTCCTCCTGTCTCGGCTTCACGGTGCACTGGTTGATCCCTCAGTTGCGAACGGAAACGCCTTGGATGTGCCTCTCGCATCCAATACTCAAGTCCCACGAAAGACAACTCTTTGAAGCAAAGGGTTTTCAATCTTTTTGTTATTTAACAAATTATATACATTTTTATTCAGTAGTAACGGAGGCCTGATGTTTATCCACAGGGGAACATGATGATGATGATGATTTACGTTTTATTTATTTTATAAACAATTCATGCAAATTCTTAAAAGTTAAAACTTAAGTTCAATTGTAAACTTTCCATAATTTGCAGCCCCTTCAAAGGTCATGTGGTTTGAAAAGATGTACTTGTGGCTCGCTTTCCTCGAAAGGAACATTTTTTTGCCTGCCACGTTTCTGAGTGCTTTGACCGTGTCCACACGTGAAATCATCGAGACGAACAAGTTTGGGAATTCCTAGTGGGTTTTCCAGCTGACTAAAGCTAATAATTAGCTACTTTAATAACACCTAACAATAATAATAGTAATAATAGTATTATAGTGCAATAACAAAAGTAACACATTGTAAATGTGATGGAGAAATGAATGAATAAATAATTGAGTTTTAAGCATCGGTTGATTTCTCAATGTCGTGCTTCCGACAGTTTCGCTTGCTTCGTCCTTGCAATTTGTGGCTTGAAGATGTTCCGCAGCATGTTTGTGAGCACAGGTTCCCAGTTCTACGTCGCCATCTTCGTTCAACTCCTCTTCCGATTCGACTTCAAAAACTCCTCAGAAACTTTCCTCGTCGATTACTTCTTCGTCTCCATTTTCTTGCACAAGGTGGGTGGTCCCGAACTGCCAATCAAATGTCGCTTCCAAATATTATGTGGTGATTATAATGGAAACCAGCTCCTTAGTTTTTATTATTATTGTTGTTATTATTATTATTATTATTATTATTATTATTATTATTATTATTATTATTATTGATGGTGATGATGATGATGATCCAGGTGAGAGAGTTGATGCTGAAGCTGAAGTTTGTGCTGANGGTTCTTCAATACTTATTCTCGGCTCAACTTTGGTGATCATGATTATTATTATTATTGTTGTTATTATTATTATTATTTATTATTATTATTATTATTATTATTATTATTGATGGTGATGATGATGATGATCCAGGTGAGAGAGTTGATGCTGAAGCTGAAGTTTGTGCTGACTTACATTGCACCATGGCAAATCACTTGGGGTTCTGCTTTTCATGCCTTCGCACAGCCTTTCTCGATTCCACGTGAGTTTCTGAGGATATTTACTCAATTGCTGAATTTTAATTCGATACGTTTTTTTTTGTTATTGTTTAATAATTAAACAATTGTTTACTAACATTAAGTCATTATAATAAATTTTTATTAATAATGAAATCGTGAAACAAAACATTTCAGATTCTGCTTTGTTTACTAATTGTGATAAATTGTCATTATGATAAATGTTTATTAATAACAAAGTTACAAAATGACATTTCAGATTCTGCTTTCCTCTTCCTCCAAGCACTCATCTCGGCGGTTGTTTCTGCCCCTCTGAACCCTCTCCTTGGGAGTGCCATCTTCCTCTTGTCCTACGTCAGACCTGTCAAGTTTTGGGAGAAAGACTACAAGTACTTTGAATAGCGCAACCTATTGAACTTAGTTTTTCTAAATAATTTAAATCCATAAAAATCACGAGCTTCTAAATTGTTTTGATAAATATATGCTCGTCCACTTTTTCGCAGCACCAAGAGAGTCGATCACACGAACACGCGACTGGTCGTCCAGATAGACAGAAGCGTCAAGTTCGACGACGACAATCTAAACTCAATTTTCTATGAGCACCTCACCAGGTCCCTCCAAAAGAGCCTCTGTGGGGACTTGGCCTTTGGAAGGTGGGGGGTCGTGAACCAGGGGGACTGCTTCGTCATGGCTTCCGATTACCTGAATGCCCTCGTCCACCTGGTCGAGATAGGGAACGGTTTTGCCACCTTTCAACTGAGGGGCTTGGAATTCAGAGGTTTGTCGAGTTTGATGATTGTAAATTTGGATCACAATCGGATATTTTTTCGACCGTATTTGAACTATTAACAGGGACCTACTGCCAACAAAGAGAAGTTGAAGCAATTACTGAAGATCTCGATGGCAACAGGGGTAGGTTTTGAAGTGCAGTGATGATGAATGAGTAAGCCTAAGTATTCATGAGTATGTTTAAGGTTGCTTAAGTGCATCTAAGTATGTTAAACTTGACTAAATATGTCTAAGTATGCTTCACTGATTTCATTCTCATGATGATAAAAACATTTTTAATTTGTGATTCAAATTGTGGGTGGCTTATAAGATATTAAATCTCGTGTAAAACGAATTATTAACTCAAACAGGGTTCTGTTGTTGCAAGCCCGGTCACCTCCCCCACTTCCTGTCGGCGAACGCTTCGTTCAATCAGCGGTGGTTGGCCTGGCAGGTCGTTTCCTCCAAGTTCGTCGCCGAGGGTTACAGCGTCTCGGACAACAGTGCAGCTTCCATGCTTCAAGTTTACGACCTCCGAAAGATGCTCATCACTTTCTACGTCAAGGTGTCCTCCTCCTTCCTCTTGAAATCGTTTTGTTTTATTTCGAGATTGAAACCACTTCACGATCGAAGCCTTAAAAACGTCGGTGCGACCTTCCTTTGCAGAGCCTCATTTATTACGTGGTCCGATCTCCGAAGCTCTACCAGTGGCTGTCTCACAAGGCCGTGAAGGACGCTCTCTCGGCAATGAATTCGAGGGAATACGTGGACGTCGACCCGACTTTTGCCGCTTCCGTGGACGGGGATTACGACTCGAGGAGACAGGGGGTTTCCAAGGCCAGCTTTTGTGATGCTTACCAGGACTGGATTCAGTACTGTGCCTCCAGAAGAGACAAGGTGCAAAATCACTTCAAACTCATTTCAAATAAGCACTTTTTTTGTCAACATTTACTGTCATTTGAACAAGTTTTAAACTGTTTAAGCTTTTGTGACTGCTTCGTCTTTCTTACAATGAGAATGTGACTGCACACAACACGAGTAAAACTTCATAAAATAAGAAACTTCACTAAATAACATTCGCAATGTTATAAATAACTTCAGATAATAAGTTGCATTAATTAAAAATTTGTGGTTTGTTCAGAATCTAAAATCTTTCAACTCCCCAGCATAATTTAGCAACCTCTAAAATGTTTCAAGTCATTATAATGACCTTTCTGTGGATTATCTAGAAAGACGTAACACCATGCCATCCAATTGTGCATCCACTCCTGAGCTTTAAACCAACAAGAGCATGTTCATAATATTGTAATTATTTTTGTATGTTGTCCAAGTTGTAGATTGTTCTGATTAGAACATTTACAACGTCATCATTACTTTTATATTAATAACACGGCAAGGAATTCTGAATGCAGGCTCTCGATGCGAGCGGTAATTCATTCCTTGTCACTCTCTGTTTTGCTCTCAGCCTATTGGGCAGAAGGTCGCTGGGTACAGAATCTCACAACAATGCTTCTGCAAAGTGAGGATCATTATCACAATCTAAACCACGCCAAATGTATTACAACATCGTCGTAATTCGTAGTCGTAACGCTCCTAATCGGTAGTTTAATACTGTTAATTTTATTTTAATGCTGTTTAGCGTCGAGTTCTTCCTCTACGGTCTCCATGCCCTGTTCAAAGGCGACATCAGGATCAACTCTGTGAGGGATGAGTGGGTGTTTGCAGACATGGAGCTGCTGAGGAGGGTCATCGCTCCCGGGATCAGGATGTCTCTCAAGTTGCATCAGGTTGCCACGACTGCAATAACGACGATGCCGTTTTCGACGAGTTGCCAGGAGTAATTTAAAAAAATCTTTTGAAATTGTGACGACAGAATTATTAAATTTGTTCCAGGACCACTTTGCCTCGCCCGATGAATACGATAAAAATTCATCGCTCTACGATGCCATAACAACCCACGAGTCGAACATGATGATTTCTCACGAAGGGGACCCCGCGTGGAGAAATGCCGTGCTGTCCAACGTACCCTCGCTCCTTGCGTTGAGGTGGGCGGCTCGCACGAGAGGATACTTTATTGCTCAACGTTATTTATTAAATCATTAAACATTCTTAGAAATAAATGTGGCATTTTATTTCTTCCTCTGATTTAAGAAATCATCATCTTTGACTTTGTATCAACTTTTACTTTCGTCGTCGATGCAGACACGTGTTCGACGAAGGAACGAACGAGTACAAAGTCATCATGCTCACCAAGAGATACCTCAGCTTCCGAGTCATCAAGGTGCGAAACGGCCTCGACTTACTCGACCGCTTATTACAAGAATTGCATTACAAGAAATATCGATAAATTCAGTGACGATTCAATGAATTCTTCCAGGTGAATTCCGAATGCGTTCGCGGCTTCTGGGCGGGACAACTGCAAGAGTTGATCTTCCTGCGCAACAACAACTCGGAAAGGGGAAGCATACAGAACGCCAAGCAGAGTCTTCGCAACATCATCAACTCGTCGTGCGACCAGCCCATCGGTTACCCGATCTACGTGTCTCCGTTGACCACGTCCTATCTCGCTTCTAATTCTCAGTACTCGCAGGTGGCAGGAAAGGAAATCAGCTTCTGTGCCATTTTTGCTGCCATTAGAAATGCTTGGTCGAGGTTAGTGTAGTTGTTTGCCTTGTTGTTTGTTTCATCGATGTTCTATTGTATGTGTTCAAGTTGTATGTTATTTCAGTTGTATTTTGTTCAGATTGTATGTTGTACATTGTTCAGATTGTATGTTGTCCAAGTTGTATGTTGTTCTTCAGGTTGAAGACTCGTTGCAGCAGCAGTTGCATGAGTGGGAGGTCGATTGCAGCGATGGACGAACAAAATTCCACGAGGAATCCTCCCGGCAACCCGGTGCTCCTCAGAGCCGCTCGACCGCTTTTAAGCTCCTCCTCTGGTGAGAATCGACCTCCGCATTGCAGGCTCGCCTTTTCACACTTCCCTCGTTAAATTGCAGACCAACCGAACCCGACCTTTGTCAACAGAGGCAGTGTCATATCCTCCGCAAGTTCCGCGAGCAAACCGAGTCTCGCGCTGCCGAACCTCGTCGGTTTTGTTGCAGACCAACAACAGCAGCACTTGCAGCAAGAGAAGCTGCAACATCTGCAGCAGGTCATGAAGGATGCAACCACTCAAAGAGTGATGGTACGAAATCATTGTTGTCGAGCTGAGCTGTTCATTTATTGCAATATTTCTGATTGATGATTTCGACTTTGAAGATCACGGACCCCTCCAAGATGTTCGACAACATCAACCTCGGAAGGCCGATAGATGTTCAGTGGCCAAATGAGGAGTGGAGGAATTCAGGTGGTAAGAGTGGATGGGACGGTTGGGTGCCTGAGAAAGGCATGGAGGGCTTGGTCGTGCACAGATGGACCCCTTGCCATCGGGAGCCTTCGAAAAGATCTCACGTAGACAAAACAATCCTCCTCGTCAAAATTGGGGAAAGGTACGTCCCCCTAACCGAGGCCGGTGTCATGTATCATGGTACCGTGGAAAATAACCAGGCCTTAGTGGAGACGATTTCCACTTGACCTCTCAAGAAATTAGTTCCACATAAGACATGACCTTTTGCTCCAAGAACTTATTTTAGCGCTTGTTTCTTCTTTCCTTCCTAACTTCCATTTATTAGTTGCTAATGTTGTTGTTCTGTCGGTGGTGCATTCGAAACACAGATTTTGACTTTTGCGAAGCTTATATTTGTTTTTGTCTTGTTGTCTGCCTGTAACGACCGTTTTGGCGCGAAGTTGTGTCCTGCAATTGTTCCGTGCGATCGCTTAAGAAGCACTTAACACAGTAGCAACCAGTGTTCCCTGGTCGACTTGAACCCTCCCTATCGACGATCCAATGCTCCAAAGGTTCGATGGCAGCCATCACCGTGTTGACGCACAAAACCATGCTCTCCGTTTACGTCTGGCGTGGATTTTGGCCGTGCGTGCGTCGAGCTTGTTTTACTACAACCACCGATAAAAAGAGTGGGAGCACTTTGCCAATCTTGTCAAAATCGTCACGTATCCCGCTTAAAACGTATTCGTTTGCTTTGGACGTCGATAGCTGCGCCCTGCAATTGGAGCGGACCCAGTCCCATTTTGCTGAGGCGAAAGAGCCGCGAACCGTGCAGATTGGAGGGGAAAATAATCCATGAGACCTGAAATCGATTCCCGGAGTTTTACACAACACTGCATCTCCGTGGCCGACCGAGAAGGCGCACAACTGGACGCTAGGGAAGAAGGAGCGTGCACGCAGAGCGTACTGGATTATGCAAGCCATCCGATGAGAATAACGTGAAACCGTTCGAAAAAGAATTTCTATCTGCTGGAGAAGTTATTGAGTGCAGCTAATTATTTTCTGAGAAGGGTTTCGATGATTTTTTCCCCAACTCCTTGCGCATGTAACCGGGAGGAAAGCAAAGGTAGCTGTCTAAGATTTCTCTGGTGCGTTCACATCTGTGAAATTGTGAATAGGAGGGAAACCGCTCCTCAATTTATAGGAGCAATTTAATTTGTTGCACCTTGAGACCCCCGAATAAAGAGGTACTCGAAAAATCAGCTGACCTGAATGAGTAGTGAAAGCTGGAATCATTTAAGAACTACTTGTCGAGGGCACGCGCATTGAAGACCGTCCGTGTATCGACATGCGAAGCAGCGAAAGGAAAGAGGCCATGTTGTTCCTCCCGATGTCCTTCTTCTGTTGTTGGAATGTGCTGCTTTCCAGCCTCAACACATCCACTTCCTGCCGAGAAAAGCGCTTAAAAGTGAATTCTTCATCAACGATTACAAATCCAGGTTTGAACTGAGAAAGTGGCAGCATTCATTGAGATTCCTCCCTGTAATTGGCCCAATTACTTTGCTAAGCGTTCGAATTGAAATCTCCACACATCAAGACACCAAGACATTCTTGGACGGTCTCGTTTCTTCGCGAGGATTTCAAAACCAATCCTCGATGAGTCACCATTTCGATGGAAAACACAGCGTCGGAGGGGGCCAGGGCTGTGGTGGTTTGAGTGGCAGTTTGTCCAACGGAGGCCTCTCCAGTTTGGCCAGTAGAAATTTTGATTCTCCGAACGATGCTGTCTACAGAAAAGTAGGTCATGCTTTTTTTGTTGTTGATAGTCGACGAGAGTTGTTTGTGCGTTCCATCATCATCATTGTATTATTATTGTTGTTGTCATTATTGTTGTCATTATTGTTGTCATTATTATTGTTGTTATTATTGTTGTTATTATTGTCATTATTATTGTTGTTATTATTGTTGTTATTATTGTTGTTGTTATTATTGTTGTTATTATTATTGTTGTTATTATTGTTATTATTATTGTTGCTATTATTGTTGTTATTATTATTGTTGCTATTATTGTTGTTATTATTGTTATTATTATTGTTGTTATTATTGTTGTTGTTATTATTGTTGTTGTTATTATTATTATTGTTGTTGTTATTATTGTTGTTATTATTGTTGTTGTTATTATTGTTGTTGTTATTATTATTGTTGTTGTTGTTATAATTATTATTGTTGTTGTTATAATTATTGTTGTTGTTATTATTAATGTTATTGCTGTTATTATTGTTGTTTTTGTTTATCGCTACAAACAATAAACATACGGAAAGGTATAGCAGTTACTTGCAGCACCATATTGACCTTTAATTATTGCCTGTGTTTCTGAGGACTCGTTGTGAGGAGTTGTCGATGTTTGCAACTCAATCGTGGATAATTGTCTGGCGAACGATAAACTTCTACCTTTACCGTTTAATGTTAAGATAAATAATCATATTTTTACTTAATATTAAGACAAATAAATAAATAAATAAACAACACGTGGGTGTTAAGTAAACACTATCGTTTTAGAGCTTCAACTGATGCAAAAGAAAATCAATAGCTTCCAATTAAGCCGAACTTCTTGCCATTAAAAAGCAATCATGTCAAAGTTCACCAGTTAATTGGGTCAGATTAATTTCAAGAACGAGGGGATATTAAAACTACGACCGTTTGTACGTTAGCACAAATATCCTGCCGTTGAAACATGAAACGTGCAGTTGTAATTATTAAATCAAACAATTTAGTTTGCTGATTTTTATATTTGATTTTGTTAAAATCACATTTAATTTCTTATCTGGGTTTGTAAGCTGAGTTCAAACTGATGACTCAGAAAAGATTACTAAGAAGTAAAATTACGACTTCAACTGACTGGGAACAATCTCCCATTCTTACGTTGAAACAACACTATTTTCACCATCAACAACGTCATCGTTGTCGTCGTCATCGCCATCATCATCATCATCGTCGTCGTCGTCGGCATCGTCATCGTGGTCATCATCATCATCATCACCATCGTCAGGTACTACTACTGCTAATAATAATAATACAAAAATAAAAAAAAAATAAATACAAAAAAGATTCACCAAATCAATTCCATCAGTTGCTAAATACCCCTACATGGAAAGACTAAGGCATCTTAAACTTATGACCCTGGAGAGACGCCGCCTCCTGGCTGACTTAACATTTTGTTTNTTGTTCTTTTTGTGTGTAAATTGTACAGACTTGTGTTAGTGGTCCCAAGGACCCTTCAGTTTGATGTTTAATAATAAATAAATAAATAAATAAATAAATAATAATAATAATAATAATAATAATAATAATAATAATAATAATAATAATAGTAATAATAACAATAATAATAGTAATAATAATAATAATAGTCAGGTAATACAAATCGTCAGACAATTTCTCTTCAACATAACTTAATGACTACAGACAGACAGACAGACAGATAGCAACGAGAAATATGCGGTAACACACAGTTGATGTGCTGATGTCGTATTCCACATTACTCTGAACATTCCGAAGTGGAACATGTTGCGCACGTTTCAAAAGAATTTTAAATCATTCCAACTCAATTTCTTTCACCGATGTAGATGATGATGTAGATGATGGTGGTGGTGGTGATGATGATGGTGATGATGAAGACGACGACGATGATGATGATTATAAATATAATGTAGATGATGATTATAAATATAATGTAGATGATGATGATGATGATGATGATGATGATGATGATGATGAATATAATGGTAACGATGATTGACACATGAGACTTGCCGTTAACATTAACACTTCATCCCATGACTTCGGACAAGGATAATCTGTTGAACAAGTAATTGAGTATGTCCCATAATATCCGGTGCACAACGTAATTTGTGTTCTGCGTCGTCATGGTGACACAACAAGGACTTCCAAACAGATGGAAAACTTACTGACCAGAATGCAACACGGCCAACACGGAGTTCCAATCAGAAATGTGAAGACATTCATCTCGAAAATACCGAGCGTCTTCTCAGGTTAATGAACAACTTTTAATGAAATTATTATCTTGAAATTTAATTGATTCAATGAGTTGTAACTTAATTAAGTTTTTAAGTTGTGAAAATGCTTGATTTATTAATTTATGAAATTGATACCCGACACAAACAAATATCAACAAATACAAACGCGACGTAAGATACAAACACATGCGTTCGACGTAAGATACAAACACATGCGTTCGACGTAAGATACAAACACATGCGTTCGACGTAAGATACAAGCCTGAACATACAACGTCTCTCTACAGGTATTGACCTGATTTCTTGGATGCTGAAGAACTTGGATGCTGATGATAGTCGTTAGTGAATAAATTATGTTAAGCATTTATTTTTGCATATTAATTACCGTGTTAGAATAATTATAAGAATGAAGCATGCAATGTCCCCATTCACCTTCCGTTCATCTAATCCATCTATTCAAGGTTCCTAGGTTAATCACCTTCATTATTATTATGACAGTAATGTATTATTATTGATGTTGTTGTTGCTGCTGTTATTATTATTATTATTATTATTATTATTATTATTATTATTATTATTATCATTATGGAATTTTCACATCATTCCTCTTGGCTTTCCAGCCGATGAAGGATGAATCCGGAGAACTACCAGTCCCCTTAGTGATTGATCCAAGCACTTTCCGTAAAATGTGGGTAGTGCCCAACAAGGAGACTTTTGAATCTCCGAAACCTTAGGACGTCTTGGTATCAACTCCACTCCTTTCCCGAAGTCTTTTCTCAACGCTCCTACGACCACCGGGAGACGACCTTGGTTTTCACATTCCACATCCGATTAATTTCGATCTCAAAATCCTTGTACTTGATAATTTTTTCAGTTTCTTTAGGTGCGATGTTTTTATCGTCAGTGACGGAAAGATCAATTAGCACACAAGTCTTGGATTTTCTGTCGTGGATGACAACGTCAGGTCTGTTGGCTAAGATTTTTCTGTCCGTGATTCTGTCCATGCGTTGGTTTCTCCCGCAGTTCTTCTAATCTCTCCTTCTCTATGCTGTCCTTTAGCATCACTTTCGCTGGTGTTTGAGTTGTTGACAAAAGCAAATATTTATTCTTTATTGCCTTTGCTTCCTTCAGGAGAATATTTTGCCTAACCAGCCTCATTTTTTACAAGCCTGCAAAAACCTGGCTTTGCCCTGCTCAACATAATCACTCAAATTGACCACGGAGCAGTTGTAAGCAGACATCAACTGAACAAGTCCCCTATCTAAATTGCACCTCTTAATGTACAGCCAACTAACATCTCCTTTTGGATGATGAAGCCCATGCATTGCAAGAAGCAATAAGAGCAATAATAATTAGGCTGTTATTATTATTATTATTATTGTTATTATTATTATTATTATTATTATTGTTATTATTATTATTGTTATTATTATTATTATTATTATTATTATTATTATTATTGTTGTTATTATTATTATTGTTACAATTAAATAAACATATTATCACTAAATATACTGACATAATTTTTATACTTTCAATCAGAGGAAGCTCTCCACCTGGCCCAGATGATGACGTCACACGGATACATCTTTCCAATTGACGATCACATCCTCATGTTCAAGAACGACAGCACCTACTACAGGTTTCAGGTGATAAGCCTCCCAACTATCCATCAGTCCGTCCATCCACCTAGCTACCCACCCAACTATCCATCAGTCCGTCCATCGATAATATCGATTATCGATATTTTAAAATATATCGCTTATCGATATCGTTGAGGAAATGTCGATGTATCGAACGATACTTAACTCAATTGTTTGAGTGCGTAATCACTCCCGAGTTTAGAAATAATTGGTACGATATAATAATAATATTATATTATTATATTCATTATATTATTTAATATAATTTAATGTGGTTATTTAATACAATTTAATATAATAATTATTTAATATAATTTAATAATAATATTATATTATTATTATAAAATATCGATTATCGATATTATTGTTATAATGATTGACCAATAAAGTGAGAACACTGAGAACATGTTCATTGCAGACTCCATGTTTCTGGCCGAGTATGCACACAGATCCTGAGGACACTTCTTATGGTAACTTCAAACCTTTCTCATCAATATTACATTATTATTGTGGCAAATATATATATTATCATTATAATTATCATTATAATAATAATAATTATTATTATTATATTTAATTATATATTATATATAACCTAACCCTAATAATATTATTATTATTATTATATTATTATATTAATTATATAATTTTTTATTTTTTTATTTTTTTTTATTTATTTATTTATTATTAATTAAATATATATATTATTATATTAATTATTATTATTATTATTATCATCATCATTACTATCATCATCATTACTATCATCATCATCATCACCATCATCATTATTATTAGTTAATATAATTTTAATATGAATCTTGTTACTATGTGTAGTAGCATAATTAATCTCCAATGCAATTCAATTCACAAGCAGTAATAACACTTTTGTGGCTTGTAAATCCTCACTTGTGTGAATGTGCAGGTGGCAATTCCATCCAACATTTTTGACTTATAATCGTTTTTATTATCGTAATCGTTTTTATTATCGTAATCGTTTTTATTATCTCACTCACATTCATGTTGAAGATTTGAAGCTTTTAAGTCTTCTTTTTAACTTCAATTCTGATGATTACATCAGCTGATAAGGAGGTTGATGATGATGTTATTACATTTCATGGTGTTTTTGGCGATGATGATGTCGATGACTATGACAACGATGGTGATGATGATGACGCGATGACGATGATGATGCTGCTGCTGCTGATGATGATGATGACGACTACGACGATGAAGAAGTACATTGACGATGAAGGCGATGTTGATGGATCGACTACGACAGATGAAGGACACGTGAACAGCTGATTGCAACTGTTCGAAGTCATTCTTTCATTTTATTGTTCATTTCTGTCAACGCGTTGAACTCACACACACACACACACATACACTAATAATAAATAATTATATTTTATTCTTTTATTATTATCGATGTCGTGAATCTAACTATTCTAATGTTGAGGATGATTATGGTGGACGACGACGACGACGATGATGATGATGATGATGACGACGACGATGGCAATGATGACAGTTGATGTATTGTTGTTGTTGTCGACGATGATAATGCTCCCCAATCATTTTTCAGCCGTTTACCTCTGCAAGAGAACAATGCTGGGAAAGCAGCGCTTGGAGTTGGCGGACTACGAAGCAGAAAACATGTCGAGGTTGCAGAAGACTTTCGCCAGGCAGTGGGAATTCATCTGCATGCAGGCTGATGCACAGGCCAAGTCAGTCGTTGTTGATGGTGTTGCCGACGACGGCAGCGGTGATGATGATGATGACGATGATAATGATGACGACGACTAAGATGATAGGACTGACACTGAAGCAAACCAACCATAATCTGATGAAAGCTCCCTAAGTGGCCAGCTGAAGTTAAGCCATAAACAATTATTAATGCTAATAAGGATCCCAATTAATATTTTTCCAAAATTTATATTTTGTCTAAAAATTTAAACTGGTCATGAATCGTTTATAAAAATTATGCAATATTATAAAAATTATGCAATATTTTTTATTTGGTATTCAATTTTGACGCCCCCTAGGCTCGGCTCCCTTCTCCCTAGCTAAGCCACTGTGATGGTGGTGATGATGACGACGACAATGATGATGATGACGACGACGACGACGACGATGATGATGATGATGATGATGATGATGATGACGACGACGACGACGACGATGATGACGACGATGATGATGATGATGATGATGATGATGACGACGACGATGATGATGATGATG
>MPNW01000429.1:106497-142224 GCA_011800805.1 Hirudo medicinalis
TATTACTATTACTGAGGTTATTATTATTATTGTTATTTTATTACTATTATTATTATTATTATTATTATTATTATTATCGTCATCTTTATCATTGATTTAGCCTGAAACAAATTTGAATAATGTTGTTAATGATACATTAAAATACTGTATCAAATCCGGATAGTAATAATAATGACACTGATACTGATAATGATACTGTTAGCTATAATGATAATGACAATGTTAATATTAATTATATTAATTCATTATGTATTAATATGAATCGGAGTGATTCTATTAATAAGTCCTCTTTATTTGTCATCATTTATTACGTCATTTAAAAATGGCTTCATCGGTTTAATCCGTAATCTGTTTCAATTACTTTGGAATTTCCAGTGATTCAAAATTTATTCCAAATATTTTATTCTTTATTTTTTGTGCATAAATAATAGAATTTCCTCAAAAATAAAAATTAATTTCTTATCAACTATGATTAACCAAACCATGTTTAGTTGTTCTGTAACCATCGCATTCTCTATATATTCAATGGCTATTTTAATTGGACCGTTTGATTTCGAAATGTTCTTTTGAATTGTCTTTATTTAGATGTTCGGATGACATTAATTTAATGATTTATCTTCGTACTTTCGAATACGTTTTAAGGCCACGTGGATTTCTTATTTATTAGCAGAGACACAATGGATGTTCGCAGTTTAATGTGTTCGAGAACTTCACTTGTTCTTTTCTGCATGTTTCACTAACAAGCATCAAACATTGATCAAACGTGTTTAGTAATAAAGGTAACGATGATCTAAATAATAAAAATATTAACATTAGTAGTAGTTACTAGTATTATTAATAATATCATTATTAATTGCATTTTTAATTAAATTATGTTGCATTTGTTACATCAAGTATTACAAGTAGCAATAACTTTTTATTTTAAGAAAGTTGACGAAATTCAATCACTTTGCAATTTTTTTATATGAATGTGATGAACCTTTTACAGTTGACAAATTTATGAGATAATTTCACTTGTGGTACCTCAGTTCTGCTGTTTCCTTGAATTCGATGTTTAGGATTGGCCTGATGCGCCATCAAATGTTGTTCGATGTTTTCAGACCTTGTTTTGCCGAATTTGGTTGTTCGGTTCGTGTTGGTGACTAAACTTTGCATTGTATCGTGTTGCATTTTAATGAGATTTTCGATTACAGCTTTGACCAGCATTTATTGGTGGAAGAAAGGGAACTTAGAAAGAAATCACGTGGGCATGTGGTTAAATGGGCTGAGGTGCTGTTAACCAAGTCGATCAGAATTACAATAAATTTCAACTCAAGCATTAGTTAATTAGCTTACAATCCAAAACTAAATCAAACTTAAACAATGCTAACTAGTTAGATATTCATATAAAAATCCAAATAATTGTTATTTAATGTCAACGAACAACAATGGTTAGTCGCGGTTGAAAAAATTTTAAGGCTGGTGACGAGGGATGAACTGCATCCTGATTGCTCGGATGATCAAACATTGACATAATTAAAACTTTTCATAATAAACTCAAACATGTTTGCTTTCAATTAATGCCTTCAAGATTATAAAACCTTCGAAATTCAAAAAATCTCGCAATTGCTCCAGAATCAGCTTATATTTTTGCTTGTTATCTTCACAAATGGAGATGTTAAAGATTAGTTACAAACTTAAAATTATAAGTTAAAATCAGGCATTTGTGCTACTGCACACCCCTAAGGATGAACACTGTGATAGTACAGAAAATATTAAGTACGTGAATGAGTACTTGAAAATGTAATTCCATTTAAATATATATTTTTTTTATAGTTAAACATTGAATGAACATTTGTTAAAGGAAATAATTACACCGAGCTAGCAGATATCCTTTCCTTTCCTTTTTAATAATATATTTATTAAGTCGTTTTAAAATAAATATTGAGATCTATCAGGACTTAAAAGCAAAGCTAACTGTTAAATTACTAACAAACCCAGTCATCGGCACATTTCTTTAATAACTTTACTTTTACAAGTGCCTTGTAAACATTTGCGGGGCTCTTGATCGTTATTAGAAATAGAAAAATGAATAATTTGTATTACAGATATTTTCTTTTTACAATATTTTTAGCTTTTACGTCTGGAGAATTTCATGTAAATTTAAATATTTCTCTAAAGTAATTTGAAATTTATACAAGAAATGTCTAACATTTCAGGATACAAGAATTGTCCAATCTTTTTACAATCAAACATGCGTATTTCTTAATTGTAAGTAATGTTTAAAGACTCTTTTGGGGCTGAAATTACGAAGTCAGTATTTTTGTAGACAAATGTAATGGAACAGAGTCTGGATTGCTCATGTTAAAGGCTCTATCCTTGGATTGCTTGCCACTGAATCATGTAAGATATTTCAAATTAATGTTACTTTTTTAAATTTATTTTATAATGAATTGCATCAAATTCCACAGGAAAGCTCAAGGAATTGTTCAAAAATGCAATTGGTTGCATATCAGGATATTGATTGCAAGCAAAACCTGTCCCTAATGAAATTTGTGAGTGAATTGCTTGACTTGCATTAACTTTTTTAAGCATGAATTTTTATTGTTTAGACAGCCAATGAGAGTTTTCAAGATTGTGGAGTGAGTTTTTTAATTATATGGTGTAAAATACTACTTTAAAATTTATAATTAAGTCTTAAAGTGAGCTGCAGTTTTAAATCTATCTGCATGTAAATTAATGGTTTTTTTTAAAGAATTCCACTGCTGGAGAAACACCTTCAATCAACTCATCAATGGTCAGAAATTTATCAAAGTACTTTCATTTAATGGAGACTTAATAAATTTAAAAGATTTAATAATTGAAAAGAATTCAACAAATACTTTATCATAGATCGGGCGTTCGTTTGCAGGGAATGCGGCATAACTGCTCCTTCGTCGTCCCAGAAGAAGGACTCTACATGATCGAGATGACCTTCAACAACACACCCCTTGCTAAAGGTTAATTTTGGGTTGCATTACATTTAAAGTTTGGAGTTCAAATCCTAGCCGCTCGCACGAGTTTCTGCCAGTAATATTTTAAAGTGGACATAATTTTTATCAGGAGAATCGTTGGACATGTCGTGGAGGAGCACGTACGGACACCTGCCGCCAGCTTTCTGGCCTCTTCTCATCGTTCGTGCTCTTAAAAGTTATTTCATCTTTTACGCTGGAATATTATTTATTTATTTAGGATCGGCCCCTCGATTGCTAAAAGAATAACCATCGATTATAGGAATGCTTAATAATTGTAACACCTTTAAAGCTTTAATAAAATCACATTCAAGCTTCATTTGCAGATTTTTATAAATAAAAAAAAAATAAAAAAAAAGTTTACTTTCTTTAATTTAGCACTGAATTCTTTACCAGTTTTACCAAGTGTCTCTTTCCTTGTACACATTCTACTTTGTGGTGTGGATCGTTCTCTGCTGCTATTTCTATAAGGAACTCCTGCAGCTTCAGTATTACATTGCCTTCATCATTTTACTTGGTTTGTCAACAAGCTGATCTGTTGTTGTTGTTGTTGTTGATGCTAATGTTCTCCGTACTATTTTTTGTTCGTTGATTGGTAAGGACTCCCTGCTAAGGAGTTGTCGTCGATGTGATTGGTGCTATAGTTGGTAATAATAATAATGGTGGTGGTGATAATGATTAGTATTAATAATGGTGGTAGTAATAATAATTATGTTAGAGATGTTGTGTTCTGCAACATGCAATCTTGGAATTTGCATTACGTTTGATTGTATGTGAATTTGTTTATTTCCAAATTTGTGGCACACATTCATTCATTTTGGTTATTTAATGAATGCCACGAAGAATCAATTTTCCATTGAATGACATGATGACATTTGCAGGTGTTGTTGAGAAGTTAATATATCTCGTGGAGTTTGAACGCTTCAACAGAACAGCAGAAGAAGCTGGTGAGGATGGCCCATGAATTATTTTCAATTAGCATATGATAAAATATCACTAAAGCATTTAATTTGTTGATGAATATCCATGACATTGGCATTTGAAGGTCAACTGGTTGTAATTATCAGTTTATTAATAACTTGCAAAGTCTAATTATTAATTCTTCCAATCGACAGCATTTGGAGCGGTGATATTTGGGGAACTCGTGTCTGCGTTGAAAAGGGCCGCTGCTAGAATACTCGTCATCGTCGTCAGCGTAGGATTTGGAATTGTCAAGTATGCTTTTTCATTGAACTAAAGAATTTAGTTGACATCACTTAAGTTGGTGTTGCCATGTTCATTGCATGCTAACTGTTTGCGAGCATCGATAGATATTGAATGTGCTAGGACACGTGAAAAGTGAAACATCGCAACCCTATTTCAGACCCCGCCTCGGACGAACCCTCTACTTCCTCGGGGGTGCAGGCCTCCTTTATTTTATTTTCTCGGCCTCGCAAGGCATCCACTACAGGGAAAATGTTGGTGTTGCTTTACATTAAAATTCACTATTTTTAGTCATTATTGAGATTATTGAATAATAATGTGTGACTAATATAAATTGTTAGCAGTGGCTATCATTGTTGAAGTAATTACATGCCTCGTGATT
Source organism: Hirudo medicinalis (assembly GCA_011800805.1). Lineage (NCBI taxonomy): Eukaryota > Metazoa > Annelida > Clitellata > Hirudinida > Hirudinidae > Hirudo > Hirudo medicinalis. The sequence goes on from MPNW01000429.1 coordinate 111,073, forward strand.
GCCATCACATTGTTGTGTTAATTAAAGTTATTATTGTTGGATAATCCACCAGAGAAGCATCCAGAAAAAGAATGTCACAGCATTTTTGGCTCTCATCCTGGCTTTAATCGATTCCATCTTTTTCTATTGGGTGAGTTATTTGCATCTCAGTTTGATTATTAGGTATTTATTTTTAAATATCGATTAAATCATAACAGCGATTATTATTCATTTCAGATCTTTCATTCCTTGATCAGAACAATGAGGACACTGAGACTGAGGAAAAACACCACGAAACTGGCAGTTTACAAGAGCTTTACGTACACCCTCATTTTCGCACTCATAGGTTCTATAATGTTTCTTTTGTACACTTCTTTGTTGTGCAACAAAAGGTGAACTTAATCAGCTGATGTAATTAATTGCTACTTTAGATCAGTGGCGATCGGTGCTAATCCTTTGATCATTTGGTTTCAGCCTCTTTGCTCTTCATCATCTGGTCATTTTCCACCTTCCAACTCGGAGACTGCATCAAGGTCAACAAAATAGCTCCCCGAACAAAATAAATAAAATAAATTGTTGAGATGTCCTTGCATTGCGCAGTTGCTATTTTTTAGGCGGACTGAGTCTTGTTGCATCTGAACTTCGTGTAGAAACTAGAAACTGATCTATGACTGGTTTAATTATTAGTCCTCTTAATTAATTGTGTTATTTTGGTATTCAATTATTGTTGTTATTATAATTATATTATTATTATTATTATTATTATAAATGCTCCATGCATTATAAATTAAGATCTTAATATAGAAGCTGACCAAAACCTCTCTCTTGCAGAACTGGAGAGAATTGTGGCTGGATGATGTCTTCTGGCCATCACTATTCTCCCTTCTACTGCTCATGATAATGATCCTTTGGAGACCCTCTGCAAACAACCTCAGGTATTGATGCTCTTCTCGCATCCACTGAGGTGTCATTGTAGAGAGTGTTATTTCATTAAATACCAATGAAATGAAATGAAACCCTCAAAATCCAGGTACGCTTACTCCGCTCTGAACGATGACGAGGAAGAGGAGGAGTCCCGAGAACCGATGATGAATGCCGAGCTGGGTTCGTGCAGGATGACTCATCTCAACGAGACTGTTTCATTTAATAATTGACATTCATCCATCCTGTCATTTGTCATATTATGCTCATTTGTCATCAATAATCTTCATTACTCAGTTTAACTTTTCATCTGTGTTCAATATCTCCTCCTTGTGCTTCTAATTGCTCTCCCTTTATTCTGCTTCTAATAACCCAGTTATGTTTAAATTGTTGTTGATGTTTATTTTTGCTTTTTTTTGTTTTTTTAATAATTTTGATCATATTATTTGAAAATCATTTTATTTTAAGAAGGCATCAAGCTGAGGAATAGGCCCGAGTGCGAAACATCAAACCAACAGGATCAGGTTTTCATTTCTTACAATTAAATTCCCTGGCCTATCTTTGTATTTCACAATGTCACAACATAATTTTGACTTGTGTGTCTTTTAGAATGACCCTTTAAAATGGGTCGAAGAGAACATACCTAACATGTGAGGCTTTTGTAACTTGTCACTCACAACATAATTGATTGTTATTTCACTCAACATGTTTGTCGATGCAGGGTCATGTCGTCCGCTCTGTTGGCCAACGATGAATTGGAGGAAACACTCTTTGAGATCAACAAACTGCAATGACCTGCCAACGTCTCATTTTTATCCCACTATTTTTTAGTCTTGTGTCCTTTTCATCTCGTCTTGAATTTACACCTACATCACATTTTGTGACGATCTCTCCTTGACACTTGTTCAAGGTCAACTCTCAAGTGTAGTTTGAATATTTTCTAGCATATGCTTCCATTCACCTGTATTTACATATATTTATCCTTGAAGATCTTTGCCTGAATAAATTTTGAGCCAAACATTGGTTTACAACTTGAAAAAATTACTTTCTCCCATCGATGTGACTCGACCCAAGTTAAAAAGTTCAAACAAATTGAAATCTTTGGGCATAACTCAGAATCAATGAAACGTTTCAAAGTAATTAAAAGAAATGTAAACATCGGACCACCTTCAAGTTGTAATTGTTTTGATCATAAATGACTTCCAGTCCGAACAACATAAACAGACTAGCCAAAAATTTTGAAAGCTTTGCCTAAAATGAGTTTAAAATCGAAACATAACAGAAAAAAAAGACTGCTTGGCAATGAAACTTTCAAATGCAAAGAGTTTGGGGAGATGTTCAGATGCAGCAACGAGTCCGTCAGAATACCAGCGGGGAATTCTCGCAGGGATTTAGTAGGATCCCAGGTGAGAGCTGGTTTTTGGGCTTCAAGGGGAAATAACGAAAGACTTTGTGTTGAACTCTTGCCTCCAAGTCGGTTCGAGTCAACGTCACTGTTCCTAATGCACGAACGATTCTCATTAATCGGTGGAATGGTTAAATGTTAAACACAGGAAATTGTTAAAAAAAAGTTCAAGAAATGAGTGGTCAAATTCTTAAATGAAAGTATTTATAAAATCCTCACCGGACAACTTCAGATAGCAGGACAGCAGTGGAAGATTTCTAAAACTGTTCGGCAGCTCTCTGATGTTGGCTTCCGGCAGTGTCTCGTAGTTTCCAAAGTCAACAGAATAGATCAAGATCTGGAAAACGCAGATAAATGAAGCTCTAGTCTGCATGAATAATCGTACACCCCCCACAACTTTACCATAAAATTAAACTTTAACATAAAAACTAGTTTCTGCAGGGACTTGTTGCATAATTCATTCATTCATTGTAAACAAACACTGGCTTCACTGATGCATGCATCTATTGAAATTAACAATGCACTGCAAAAAAATATGACCGACCTTATCGGACTCTCTCAAGGCCTCAACTCGACCTCTGTACCACAAGCCATCTTCCAACGATTTGAAGCCACACAAACAGCGCAACTGTGTCGGAGCATTGAAGCAGTTTCCACCTTGCTGATTGGAAGAAGACAAAACATTAATAACTCAGGAGAATCACTATCATCATCATCACCACCAACACCATCATCATCATCGTCATCATTATTCTCCTATTTAAATACAGGTCCAACTAAACTTACTTTGCCATAGAATTCTTGCATTGAGGTGAACATCACTCCAAAGGGTTCGAGAAACTTCAAAGGGAGAGCCTAAAAATCATTTCTATCATTCAAAGGTGGCGAATGCCATTCACGAAGGACCCACTTCAGCGATGAAGCTGAGAAGCAAAACGTAGGCCGAAAACAAATACATTCTTACAACGAGAGATGCAATGGTTTCAATTATAAAGCACGAGAAGCCGCAGACAATTGTAAAAATTTATTGTCGCATTGTCACTTGCAAAGAACAAGTGAGAGTAGGAAATGTTTAAAAAGTACAAAAAAGTTGTAATTAAATTGAGTTGAACTCACATAAATCTGCTGCAGAGATCTCACGTGAGTCACAAAAATTCTTTCCCCACTCAAAGGCATTTCAACTTGCTCAACTTTCCACTGAGGACTGTAACATAGTAATATTTACTTTCAATTGGCTGGTAATAAAAATTATGATAACATTTTTTAATAAATAATAATGATAAAATATTTACATAGAGCTGCATTAACCTAATAATAAGCTTAATCTTCAGAGCTGCTTCCCATGAGCATTTGCAGGCCAGGTTTAAAGCATGACACATTGCATGCAGGAATGCAACTAACTAAACTTCTGAAGTTTACCATTGAAACCAAAGACTATTTGAATCGAAAGAAAACTCACCACAACGAGGGCTCCCTCCTCAAAATTTCAGTCAGGAAGGAGCATCTCTCCAGAGATCTCAAATCGATTGAAAAGATGCTCGGATCGCTGTAACAAGACCTTTCGAAAATCCTCACCAGCACCTTCGAGCCCACCTTCAGAAGCTCCCTCATCTTTGATATTCTGGACGGCGTCCACTCCACCTCTTGGTCGGAAAAGCCCCTCAAGTAACACTCCACTCTTGTCCTTCCATCCACCTTTGGTCTGAGAGGCTTTGGGGACTTCTTTTGTGAAACTTCAACATCCTAAATTAGGAATGTTCATTCAACATCCAATATTAAATAATAATAATATATTTATTTATAGAGCGCCATAAGCATAAGCGTCAGGGGCGCTTCGTCCTTCGCTGCTGAGGGAAAATTCCTAAATGGAATAGAGAAAATGCTTAATAATAATATGCAGAGCGAATGAATAAAAAAGTTCCTAATTTTCAATAGGCAAATAAGGTTCGAAAGTTCAGACCTCGTTGAGAGATAGAAACTCGAGAACAATTTTTCCGCTGTCTTCCCATTTGTGGAGGATGGCAAGTTTCCTTTCGAGGTTGTCAAACTTGATCGGCTCCTGTCCAGAGACGATGTCCTGTTCCTGGATGCTCTTCATGAGTTTGCAATTATCATAGCCTCTGCTCTTCCTTCTGATTGAAAACAACTCGGATACGGTATATGTAGGACGGCTCTGGGGACTCCTCTGCAGCTAAAAGAACAACAACAACAATACAATAAAATATTAACAGTTAATAACAATAAAATAAAAATTAACTAAACAACAATAAAGTAAATGGTAATGCTTAATAAAATATATACAATGTCGGAGCTTCAAATCCAAGGCTTGATTTTAAAAGAGCAACAGTTGAATGCGCAATCACCCTGACAGATAACGGATCCAAGGTTTCCTCGAGAATGAAGAGATTCATGTTGATCCACGAAGAGACGTTCCTTTTGTACAAAGTTCCGTAGCATTTTGAGGAGCTGTCGGAAGAAGCAATGTTAACGGAATTTTATTTATTAATTTATAACCCATTATCTCCATTTCATTTCAACAAGTCCGACAGTTGCAAGCATCGAAGCAATGCAAAGAAGGACCTCACTTGTAGTCAAAGGCAGCCCTAAAGACTCGATTGAGGAGAAGTATTCGCACGTAGTCCAAGTCCACCTCTATAAGATCCTCCAGGTTGGTCAAAGCAAATGTCACCTGAGAAATCGTCGGAAAATTCCTCGGTTACTAAACATGTCGTCGAGGGATCGTAATCATCATAATCATCAACTCTGGTTTAAATGTCGAATAACTGCAAATGCTAACAGGAGTGCTGGAGTTCTTAAAATGTCCGAGAACAAGTGACATGCTGTGCACCTCGGTGACTACAATCTGAGTTGAAATAATCAATTTTTTGTATTTATTTAATTAATATTTCGGACATCGTCACCAACATCTCCGCTCGCACGACCACGTGTCATCTTACCATGTCAATCTCTTCGACGTCCCCGTTGACCGAGTGATCTGTTCGAGAAGACACGTGCGGGTTAACATCGAGACACGGTGGGTTTGAACGAATCAAATGTGGACGGGTAATCGTAAATGAGCATTAATTCGTTAATCTCCGAACGAACGAACCGGTCGGAGAACTCTGTTGTCGAGGAACGTTCCCATGACTCGTGTCGCTTCCATGGCCGGAGTTGTTCCCGTTCGCGACCGACGTCCGGATGACTTTCACATCGAAAGGCGACGCAGAAGCTTAAAAACAGAAGTGGACGACTTCATAAATGTTTGACAAATAAGTGATACGAAAGATTTCAAACCGGACTCGGCCTAAGTACCTTGAATTGGAGAAAGTGACGAAGAGAGGGCTTTCGCACTGTTTAAGGAATAGAGCTGGGAAGTAAGCAGTTTGACGGACGACGGAGAGGTGACTGGAGGAATGATGGACGGATCTTCGTTTATCAAAGGCGGGCGGATGGGCGTCGAAGAGTGCTGCTTTGGAAGCAAACTTTGGGGAGAAAATTGAAAAGACATCATCTGTTGACCAGAATCTGCGGGACATTACAACCTCAATGATTTTTAACTGCAATTTGTAATCATTTCACTTATTTAAAAACAAAAGACTCGATTTGAAAATATTTTAAAATGAATGATTTCATCAACCATTTTGTCAATTCATCAAGGTTAAAGATTGTTCAAGTGGGAAACCCTAGGAATGGATTTATTTGGTTAGGATCTTATTTTCGGTCAATCGTGACTTGCACTCAATATTCGTGTCACTTGCTTGTTTTTTCGTTCAAAAACACTTTTTCCAATAAATATTACCATTTCAAATTATTAATCCCTCACCCGAATAAGGACTGTTAAAACGGCTGTTGCCGTTACTGAATTTTGACAGCTGGACAGGAGACTTTGGCATGACGAAAGTATTGGCAGGAGAGACTGTTGCTGCTGCTGAACATGTGTTGTCTGGAACTGGCGTTCCCATTGGAGAGTACAATCCATCCTTGTGAGGTGTTGCCATTGGCGAGTAAAATCGATCCTTACTCTGTGTGGTCACGGACGAACCCACTCGGCCGTCATCCCCTGATGCAGGAGGGGTTTCGACCGTCACCACTCTATCCGAAAGCCAGGAACTGGCATAGCTCTTGATGACATCATCTTTCCCTTTAAATGTTATGGACATTTTCTGCTTTCCTTGAGCTTGTTCATTGAGGCTGAAGGAACGACCATACGGAGGAAAGTTGTTCCTGGGAATATTTGCATTTGGAAAGGAAGAAAGAGACTGGACGTGCCTATTGACTTGGGTCTCGCTGGTGGGGTTCGGCCTTGTAGGGAGACTGACCATCCTCTCCCCAAAATGCTCTTTCGCTTGCACCGAAATCCTGAGATTTTCAAACTCCTTTTGACTCAGTTGAGAATCGTGGAGTGCTGAAGTAGAACTTTGTGAACCTACTGAGTTTTCATGATCAGAAACCTTGCCTGTATTTGGAACTGTAATAAAATTCAACTCCATTTAACAACTTAAGAAGCTTAAATCAAGCTCTGCTGAGAATTAATGGTCATCTCTTTGCAACAAAATATTTGCTTACCTACGACAACGCTTTTTATCTGTGGAGCCTTAATTGCATCAATTTCTTTGTCACTCTGCAAAATAAATTAATATTTGACAGTCGAGTAAAATAATTATTGAAATAAACATTCTGACCTTTTTCTGGAATACATCCCCACTGTCGGATGCTAAATATTTGTGCTTCACCATGTCATTGTAAGCTTCGCAAGGTCTGGCATGGTAACCCTCAATGGCACCTCTTGTCCTCGGTTTATCGAAACTCTGATTTGAAGAGTAAGCACCATATTGGCCAGAAGATTCAAAGTGCTTCTTGGCCAAACCACTGGAACCAGGAAAGTAGTTGTTGTTGTTGTTGTAATTGTATTGGGGGCCACTCATCTTAAATGATGCTTCAGAGGGTCCTTTGGCATTAAAACTCGGTCTCGAGTGACTAGATGGACCTAGGCTGGCTTCGCTCACAAATTTCTGTTGCTTGATGGGAGAGTATTTGGTCTGCTTCTTCAGGTGAGGTGTGGGATGTCTATAGTTGTAGGCAACCACCTTCAAAATTAGAGTAGCATGATTAAGTCATGATGTAATTCGCCATGTATCTTTGAAAATCAAACAACCTTCTTTGGTTTTGGCTTTTTTGAATCTTTTGTTCGACTTACCAGACTGGCAACATGCCTTGCTTCATCCATTATAATTGGCTTAAACATCATTTTACCAGCAACATTTCTAAATCAAATTTCAATATTTAAACCAAAATGTAAAGCAACTTCATTAGTGCCCAAGAACACAACCAATGTTGTGCCTAAATTTGCATTAAGTACAATAACAAATTAAGTCCAGGGAAAACTCACCTACATATTGCCACACTAAGCATATATTTCAAAACAAATTCTTCTGCATTTCTGCAATTAAATTTTCTGTAAGGTAGCTCCACACCAAGCAAGGTCTGATACAAATCTAAAACAAACAAATACCATTAAATAACGAGCTTTTAGTTCAAACATCTTTAACAGAATGTCTAACTAAATTAATTTTCCAACACACCCTCTATCTCTGAGGCTGAGAGACCAGATTTTTGAGTAGTTAAAATCCCATTTACTGAAGTTTTGATAGCGTTCAATTCCGCCTCCATCGTTCTAAACGTTATTCTGATGCTAATACAAAGCCTGCAAATTTGGCGGCAGACCTGCAAAATATCAAGCATCCAGTTATGCACAAAGTAGTCTTACATTTTCTTGCAAGAAACTAACCTATAAACAAAGTTACAACGTTTCCAAATGTTGACAGCGATTATCTCCAGGAATTAAGTAAAAAGAAGCAAATGCTGACCGCACGCCGAACCTCCAAACGTTCCAAGACAAAACACTTTTTTACTATGAAAAGTAGACATTAAAATCATGATATTTGTAGCGCAGCTTACTGATTTATTTAATGTAAATTAAATCAGAATGGTTCTGTTAATCAATCCAAAATTTTTAAATAGCTATTATAGTGTGAAATTGCCTTAAGTCTCAAAATCAGATTACAATTTTATGAATAATTTACACAAATTTGTTAACAATTTCACTTTGCATAAACTTCACACTTGTTTGATTGTGGAAGCAGAACAATTTAAATTTAATTGTCGGTGTTATTTGAGTTATGCAACTCTTTCAAAGTTTTTTGTTTGCATGCAAACGCGTGATTACATAAACAAATTCGTTGACTGCCATTGGTGTTGCAAATGTTTAGTCCTAAAACAAAATACTTGACTTTGTTCTAAATTTGGTGGAAGACTACTGTATTTCAAATGTTTACTTTGGCAAAGATCAAAGACAATTTTTTTAATACAGGATCTCTCCTTGAGTTTATTGGTTGTAAACTTGGCCATAAAGAATACTCAAGAAAAAAAGGACCGGTAATTTTAGCAAGGAAAGTCTAACATCGACGTACTGAAATTGAAGCTACTTTAAAATCGTTCTCAACAAAAGTTTCGGACATTGTATACACTCCCCTATACCAACTAAGGTCCTCAACGTCTTGTGTGCACTAAAACTGTCTTATAGAGCTTATTTGTTATGTAATTGCATGCAGGTAGCCCCTTTAAACGATGATAACTCCCTTGGAACTGGCCTCAGAAGTAATAATAGTTTCAGCTCTAATTGATTTTGGGTTTGTCACTTATTTGTTCTTATTCTCACATGTTATTTTGGAAATAAATCAATGAATTCATTGCTTACTGGTCAAACAGAAAATTAATTTTGGAATCAGATTAATAACGAGTATTCTCTATTCTTTACTCACTTAAACACCAATTCCGGTAAATAAAAAATTGTAAAAACATGTTCAACCCATCAATAATGCAACGACAAAAGCGATATACTGTGCGATTCATAAGTCTCCGTCTCTAAAACTAAATTTTAGTTTTAATTTTATATATATATATATATATATATATCAGACGTTCATCAGTCGATAATTAAAATACTATTTAAAATATTTTATCTAGATAAAATAATAGTAGCTATGAAGATATGACCCGACGTGACTGGCCTTCAGCTGAACATTTGCTCGAATAATATTGTCTGTATACAACATTCGCTACAAGTCGTAAATTTTCATGTAAGAGGGGCTCTTAAATTAAGAGTTACACCAATTAATGAAATTATTGAGTTGTACCTGTTGCGTCACCAATTTGCGACACAAATATTCAAAAAATGAACGATATTGAAATAAAGCGGGGGTCCGTAAACTTGGGAGGTTTTCTAGTAAGTTTATTGAGCAAGTATTCAGTTAATAGAACTGAATAATCGAGTTGAGTGTGGAAGTGTAAGATTTGTGGAAACTGATGTGATATTTTGGAATCTTGCGAGATGCTGTAAACTTAACTTAGTTTTGCAGAGCTCCGTTTCAGAAGATTATAAATAGGACGATTAAATGTGGCAATATAAATTTAATTATTCCTTAATTATTTAATTAATTCATCTAATTATGCGCCAGGGTTATAACAATATGAACGTGATAATGAAATTCGTTGCAGACAATTTAAGCTTATTTTATGATGCTTGTTGAGTTGTTTTTGCCAAGAATTTCCTTTACCAAAGGAAAGGGTTACAGTCTGTGATGCGTCCATCATGATTTTTTTACCGAAGCCGAAGAATTTTCCATATTTAAAATCTGTCTCATAAGCCTATTGAAAACTGAAACACGTTTTTAGAAGATATTTTAATGACACGTTCAATGCATGCAACTCCAGAAATAATGATCGAGCTTCTAAGTACAAACATATAAAATGTCTTCGTTTGAGAAAAAGACACTGCAAAATCAGTTTGAGTAAATCAAGACAGAATTTGCCGCAGCGAGACAGTGAAGCAGTTTCAAAATTGTCCAAGTCATCAATGTGCACTTTAACGAGTGACGTCATTTCTTTCTCGGATTGTTCCTAGTCGTCCTCATCCAAGCTGTTCAGCCATTGCATGCACTTCGACCTGGCCAAACTCTTGGCCGATTGAGCGGATTTCTTGGCGCTTTTGTCTTCTTTGGGTGGCTCATTTTGTTTCCTGCATGGTGAATCGTGGGCAGGTTTTGAAGCTTGTTGGTGGGAACTCTTGTTAGTGGAATCAACAATTGTAACTTGCTTTTGTGTGCCTTTTGATTCCTCTGGTTTCAACTGTTCATTTCTCTCTGATTTCCCTTCAAATCGTTTTAGTGAATGGCGGGAACGACCAGAGGACAGGACGTTGACCGCGAAAAAGTGAATGTCGATTTGCGTTTGGCTAGACTGACTGGTTTTCTCTGGGTGTATATTGTCCCAATGTTTTCCAAGTTGTGCTTTGACAGGATGGAGGACTTGGGTGCAGGGTCGTCTTCTCCGGGAATGTTGAAGCCCAGGATGGAGTCATTGAGATCCAATGAATCGATTTGGATGCTGGCCAGGCTGTTCGAGCTGACCCTGGGAGAGACACAGTCGGTGTCAATGTGGTTGGTGCTGCCTGTGGCGTCCCTACAGGCATCGAGATTGTTCACCGATGAGTCGCTCGTGGACGTTTTCGTCAGATCTCTCAAACTTCTCCAGGGTGTGAGAGAATTCGACACAAATAAATTCCTTAGCGGAGATATAGACGAGAGTCTGTCCCTAATTCTCAACTTTTCAAGTGATCCGGTTTTCCTTCTGGACTCGGTCATGTTGCTGAGGGTGTCCGAGGTACGCAAGCGATTCCTAGCAACATTTCCAAACTGTGGCAGAGATTGATTTTGTTCACACAAATAGACAAACACCTCGCTGTGCTTCTCAACCATATCCAGCTGATCAAATGAAATTATGAATGGTGCGGAATCGTGTGAATCATGTACTGTTCCCACAAAATTATTCTCGTAGGAAAACGTATCTTCATAATATTCTCATTTAGCCACTCACTTGTCTAGTAGGGAGACAGCTCCTTGAAAGCAACTCCAATTAGTAAATAAAAACTCAATTTTATCTACTGAATTACTATTTCTTGTTTTATCGAACGTGCATGGAATGCGAGCGTCGTCGTACACCACACCACGTACGATGGAAAGCCTTCTCCGCTGTACGGTTATTGCTCCTTTCTGCAAGAAAAGCCTCGGAGTCTCATGGATTCAACGAGGAGAGGAATATTTTCAAAGTGGATGATTTTGCAAAATTTAAAAATTGTTCTTGGCATTACTCAGTTTGGAAATTGAAGATAATTATTTCCACTTTACCCAATTATATACGATAAGCGTTGAGAGATGATTAGCAGCTCGTGATAATTGTGCTAATTTGGTATTATAATAATATGTAATATAACTAATTCTCGCTATTTTTCCTTTTTGCTTTCAAACACTAAATTGCTTAAACGCGACGATCATTAGGGGCAAAATATGCTGCCAAATTTAGCAAGAATTTGGTACATTTTAATTGACATTACAAATGACATAAGAGACATTTCAACATGTTTGTTTATAAGTCCAAGTGGGAGTTTAACCACTTTAAAAAATGACTTTCGTTCAAAGTAACTCACTAATAAGGCCTCACTATTGCACTTAAATAGACATTTTCCAACGTCTGCGGTTTGCATTTATATTATAATCACTGCTATTAATGTAGCTAACTAAGCAATAAAATAAAAATAAATATATAAAATTAATTCTGCAATCAATTTGGTCGTGGTTGAAAACAATAATTAAGAGACGTTCCGTTGAAGTACATTTTTATGTTTATTAATAATTGCTCTAAAAATTATTAAAAAAAAATTACAAATCTGAAGCCATTGGTATTTTTGAGGTTTTTTTTGTTTTGTTTTTAATTTAGAGAAATTTTATTCAACAAAATACCTTAAACACAAAAATTAAAGCCACAAAAGAAACTAAAATAATGTAATTCAAGGATCCTTAAGGAAGCACACGCAGAGATTGACCCTCATTAATAAACTACTACAGTATGCACCATCCAATGTAAGGATACAAAATCAAATGAACCAATTAAAGAATACTGGGTTAGTGTTGGGGTTAAGATAAAATAAATAGATTCGTTAACGCTCCCTTCACTTTATCAAAAGTTTTAAAACAAATGCCGTTAATTTATTTTTATTTAAACAAAATCCTTAAATAATATTTGAAGTACAGCCTAAGATTGTCTTGCAATAAATAAATATCTAATAGTGAACTTTTATCTTTAGAATGCATGTTTTTATGAAATTCTGTTTCATCAAAATTCCTTGAAATAAACTCTTCCGGAGGAATTGAATTCCAGGAATTCGTCACACAGCTTCTTCAAATCAGATCTGCAGAAACCAAACGAGCAAAACAAACTCTTGTTTCTTTGATATAATTGATAAATATTTGATAATATGACATTAAATTGTTGTTATTGTTGCTAATTATATTGAATAGCATTTATTCGATCAATAATTTTTAGCCCTACGTGCGCTTAGAGTCTTGCATAATTTTAAACGGATTTCGTTTTAATTTTTAAATGCACTCTGAATGCTTCTCCAGTCATGACTTCGAAATTTATTTCGGTGGAGTACAAAGTCCACGGGAAAGTGCAAGGTTCCCTACATTTAAAATGAAATTTATTTTTAAGTGATTGCACACCGCGACAGGCGTGTTTCCGAGATCATTATGAGTGCTAAAAGGCATGTGCCGATAAATATATGCTTTAGTCAGACTAACAGATTGACTTAGTCATAAGGATGAACTATATTTGAAGTGGCGAATACGAATAAGATTTTCTACGTGAAACAAACCTCATGATGATGAGTTCTGAATTAAAAATCTTGGTAAACGACATTTTTAATAACGGGAGTGGCATAGAACTCTGATCAATTGGAAATTTCTTTTTAAAGGACTCATTTAGAAAGCGACATTAAACAAATTTTTAAAAATTGAGCTCAGATTTAAGCCAGATGAACATTTTAACATTAGGTCTAACATTTAATAATGGTTAAATAGTAGCTTGTTGTGTTCCCCTATGTATTTCTCCAGTTTACTTTGTTTAGTGCTAATTTTGTTGAAGCTGACCTTGAACATGTGATATTTTTTTAAATTTTAGGTGTGTTCTTCAGGAAGGTATCACTTTTTATTTAAATTGACTCAATTTGTTGATGCTTGACTCATCTACAATGTAATAGTTCACATTTAATGTTTGGTTGATTCTCTTATAAAGTTTACAGTAGAGAAAGCAAAAAAGCTTGGATTATTTGGTTGGGTGAAGAACGAAACTGATGGGACTGTAATTGGCACCGTGCAGGGATCCCCTGAAAAAATTAATGAAATGTTGGTGCATACATATTCCACATTTTTTAAATTATTAAATATGATAAAGTATTGTAGACGATCTTACTTTTGTATCTTAAAGGAAGGATTGGTTATCAAATACTGGAAGCCCAAAGAGTGCCATAGAAAAATGTGACTTCATGAATGAAAAACGTGTCAGTAAAGTAGAATTTAGAGATTTTGAAGTCAGAAAATGAGATGTTGATGTAATTTATTGCTTGCTGTTCATGTTGTATTATTCAAAAACTTACATTTGGAATGTTTGCTGTGCTCAAACCTTTCCTAAAAACTAATTTAGTCTTAATTCATTTGTGGATTAAATATAAGGAGTTGTGTCCATTAACTGGCACTATATGAAATTACTGGTTAGAAACAAAATGCATCAGTCTTGTACTTTTTTTAAGACATGATTTACTAATTCAATGTATCAGTAATCTGATTGAAGGCTCAAAGGATGTTAGGAGTTTCAAGAGGCTTTGTTTAGAATTGGTTTCATTCAGTTATTAGTTGATGGTGTGCTTTTGGACTTATTATTTGGAAGCAACGAATACGGATCTTCAGAAATTTTATTTATTTGATTAAAATCCGTTGCATGACCGAGATGATTTGGACTTGAAGGATCTTCAGAATATTTACCAGCTTTAGTCATTACTTTGAACCAGTAAAGAAACCTGATCAAGATAAGAATAACGCATGCAGGCTGAGTTGCGTGAATGAGTTGCGTTCATGCATATGGCGGCAAACAGTTGTAACGTGTGTTCGCAATCCAGTCTGCACCATCAAGGAGCGCCCTCGAGCAAGGGCTCTATGTAAATGGTATTTAAAAAGTGCCTTCGCATGCTATTCGGATATAAAAGGCACTCAAAATACCGGCTAAATAAAACAGTGAGAGTGATTATGCACAAGAGTGGAGAATCAACGAAACAACGTTCAGAAGCTGATAAGAGAGCAAACAGGGAATTAGATATGGTAAAGAGGACAGTGGTCAGCAGGGAGAAAAGCATCATATTAAAGTTGTATAAAGCATTGGTGAGACCCCATCTGGAGTACTGCATACAAGTATGGAACCCCCGCTTGAAGAAGGACATTGAAACCTTGGAAAGGATGCAGAGAAGAGCAACAAGGATGATTACGGGTCTAAGAAATTTGAGTTACGAGGAGAGATTAAGAAGGTGCAAATTAACAAACCTAGAAATAAGGAGAAGTAGAGGTGACCTCATGAAAACGTACAAGATATTAACAAGAAGAGAAGATTTACCATCTGAACATTTCTTTGAGGCCACCAAAAGCAGTTCCACAAGGGGGCCTGAATGTAAGCTATGTGGGAAAGCAACGGGTACTCTGAAGGATAATTACTTCAGCACGAGAGTAATTAATATGTGGAACAAGCTTGGTGAGGAGACAATATATTCAGATTCAGCGGAACTATTTAAAATAGGACTATCGACATTTGGATATTGAATTAAATAAGAGTGGTTTATCACACAGACATTAGTCTATTTAAATCACTATAAATTAATGTTATGTTAAAATACCTGATAAAATGGCATAGGCGGGTCAGGAATTGGGTCGTTTAAAAATATCTATAGATGCAATGGTGTCTTTAGGGCAGTCGGTACGGTGTCCTTTGTTCAGTCTCCCCCCTCCGAATTTACAAGACAGAGATTTATTAACTCCCCAGGGCCTCCGAGAGGGGAGGGCAAGTGCCCAGGGACTGGCATTTTTTTTGGACCCATTTCCATATTCATTTGGAATATTATAATCATGACCTTTTTTGCGCTTTTCATTACTAAATTGACACAACTTGGTTGCTTGTAAATGAGTTTATCAGCTACTTCGTCCTCAAAATTGTATAGGTAAATAAATTCCTGGTTTAGAGGCCCAACATTTCTATCGGATGCCCTGTTAAACTTCCTAGAGGCGCCTGTGACAGCTCATTCAGCATCTAGCTGATAGAAGAGAAAACAATGAATAACGGCCTATTTAACGTGAAATGCAAGCCAACGAAAACTATCTAAATTATCTTTAATTAACAGACATGGAAATGCGCGAACGCAACTCCACTAAGTCAAAAATGATGCGCCCGAGTCATCCGCATTTGGGGTGATCGCAGGTTTCAGCCAGCCCAGAGTGCAATGGGTCAACCTCCTCCTGGGAGAACCGCCTTCATGATCGCGGTGTCTCCTGCGCCAGGTAAGTTTAACCAACCCAGATTCGCTCCCTATTTATACACCGTTGAAGACATTGGTGTTGGTGTCATGAGTGTTTGAATTTGACAAAAATGAACGCATAAAGATTAGGATAATTACAAAGAATAGAAAAATTTGTTAACGCTGAATGCAATTACTTTAATATTTAAACCGATCACATTCAATGAATTGCTTATCATTAGGTAGTAATTCACCAGATGGAGCCACAATGTCATCCAGCAAGTTCACTCTGACGTGTAAAGATAATGAAGAATTTAAATAATTACCTTTAAATTTATATTCAAGAAACTAATTTCAATTCATAATAAAGTGCTTACATTGAAGAATCACTGCAGAATTTTAAGTATGGATATTTTCTGAGTTTTTGTTTTGTAAACAAATATTTTTAAATATTCAGATGTAACAAATAACCAAAAGTATGTCTGAATTTATTATTTTTAATTGTGAAATATTTAAACCGTCGTTTGATGTCTTTGTAAACATTCTATTGACAGCTAAACATCGTTGTTGTTTTTGTGTTATTTTGAGAAAATGGCCTCAGATCAAATTTCTGGCGCTAGCAATGCTCATACCCTTTCCGAAGCGCAGGAACAGCTTAAAAATTTTTGGAAAAAAACGATGGATGACATAAAAAATCTCAAACCAGTAAGTTAATCTTATTTATTTGTGTCTTTAGCATAAATTTTTTATGTTATGAGAGTATTCTTTTTTATGTAACGTATTAATATTTTTTTTTACCCCGTTATTGAAAGTCACTAAAGTACACTATGCATGAGTTGTGATTGAAAGTAATGAAATCAGACTAACGTTGGAAACATATCTTATTTTATTTGGTGTTGTTGCGCATTTCCAAATAAATCTTAATATTTGGTCTGATTTATTTTTATAGAGTGAGTTTAAATCGCAAGAATTACCACTTGCAAGAATTAAAAAAATCATGAAAATGGATGAGGATGTAAAGGTTTGTAGTTGTCACCTTCAGAGGTTATGAAAGTCAGAATGTTAACTTATCTTCTATTCAATTATGATATTTTACAATTTAAGATGATCAGTGCAGAAGCTCCTGTGTTGTTTGCAAAAGCGGCCGAGATTTTTATAAATGAATTGACATTGAGGGGCTGGGTTCATGCTGAGGATAACAAGAGGAGGACATTGCAGGTTTGAATGTCTGCAAGATTACTATTATTTGAACATGCTGTAAATTACTTGTTTGAGTTACCATCCACAATGTCTCAGAAGTTTTGGGTGACTTTTAAATGAATTTGACAAATGTAACATTAAGTTCAATGGTTATTCTAAGTAGGATGATACGTGTATGTCTAAAGGTGACATTTTATGTTTCTTGATTCTTCAATTAGATCAAAATAGACAATTATGCATTGCTTTAAATTTAATTTACAGAGAAATGACATCGCCATGGCAATTACAAAGTATGACCAATTTGATTTCCTGATAGACATCGTCCCAAGAGAAGAAATCAGACCAACTAAAAGGGTTTCAAATTTTCAAATTGTGATTTCAAATCTTCTGCATGTTGTGTGATGCAGTGACTCGTATGCAGATTGTATCAACTTGCATGACTAGAAAACACATGTTTTCATAAAAACTGAAATTAATATATTGTGTGATGTTTTGCTGGCATTAAAACCTCTCAGTCAGTAAATAACACAGCTCAACAAAGCTTTTGAACACCTTTGGGTGTGCTTTGTGCACTTTTTGGTTGCTGCTCACGAAAATAACATCAAAATTTGCACATTGCAAACAATTTCATTGAAATCTTTGTTTTGTCATGTTTTTTCCTACATTTGTTTTTTTTTTTACCAAAAACACTGCACAAACATTTTGTTAGAAGTCTTGTTTCCTCAAAAGTTGTTGCTGATTGTGATAGGTCAAGGTACCTGGTGGCTGTGCACAAAGATAGTTTTGTTTTTGTTGCATTAGCAAAAATTTTTCAAACTTTAAGCAAAACTTTAACAAAAATTGATATGCAGAGTAATTGGTGACATTTTACTGCAGGAAGATGTTTCAGTTCAAGGCGCTGATCAGCAGATCCAATATTTGGTGCAATTTGGTCAACAAGCACCGACCCAGCAAGTACAAGTTCAAGGTTTGTTAATTTCGTTTGTTTTGTTCTCAGTTGTTGGCAGAGAAGGAATCGTCAGTTGTTTTCTTAGCGTTACACTTATTATTAATTGCAAATTCCTTTCCAAATATATTATATTTTATTTATATATTTTTATTGCTAATTGATATGGTGAATGCATGAAATGCTTTAGGTGGATCGGTGATTCCACAACAAATTCAACTCATCCAAGGAAACAATGGAGTTATTCTAACACAGGTTTGCACTTCTGGATACCTTCATTAGAAATCGTTAGGTATTTTGCATTTGATTTTGATTGGTCGCACGCTCCAGCCTATCGTGGAGCAGAACCAGGCCGCACCCCAGCAGCAGATCATCCAGGTGCAAGCTCCTGCGGCACAACAACCTCAGCAACAACAGGCACAACCGATGCAGGTGTTCACTCAGGTGGTCGGTTCGAACGGGGAGATTCAGCAAGTGCCTGTAAGTCAATCAAATGCCACCTGTGGACTCAAAGTAAAGTCAACTCTTGTCGTATTTATGAAACCCTTTGCCTTCAGATCCAACTGACAGCAAACCAGCTCCAGCAAATTGCTCTGCAGATGCAGGGCAAGCAACCCGGTCATCCCATCGTCATACAAACAGCTTCCTCCATCGACCAACAGAACACGACGACCATGGATCAGAGTGGACATCAATTCTCCAACCAGGCTAGTAGTGCCCAATAATCGTTTATTTAGTCATCACTAGTGCGGGTCGGCCGGACGGGTTGCTTTCTGCGACAGTCGCAATGTGTCTTGTTCGCAACCGGCCCGCAAAAGATCGTTTAAACACAAACCAGTCATTATTGATTGTTACATAATAATCAGTCACTTATTACTCATTACTCATTATTGACGTCATTGCAGCCCATTTTCCAACTGCCCATCTACAACCAGAACGGAAGCTGATTCTGACTACCGAATCACGTGACTGATGTGTTTAGAACGTTATCACTTTTATTTTTATCACGTTTATCTGTTATTGTTTTGGCGCTCGCGTCAGCAAGTTTGTGTTAAAGTCCTGACCATGAATCCGACGACGAGCGTGGGTTAAAATTTAAACTTTTGACGTTGCAGATGAAATGGCATGCTTGCCTAGATAATAAAGCTGCTCCGGTTTTACTGTTTCGTCTCGAGGCCATTTTAGTTGAAATATTTTTGCGAGTCATCATCAGGCCGATGATGAATGAGCCTGAAGATGGATGCGTGAGTTCGCCCCGGTTAATGTGGATGGTCTGTTTTGGCAGCTCCTTATCGCGGCATAACAGTCTGTGATGGCCGCGTTGATTGAGGGGCACGTTGAATTCCATCCCTGGAAGCATTTTCACACCTCCGCCTTAATGGCTTCCTCGATGGCCACAGGGGTGGAGGGGAAGTTGCCAGGGGCTAGGTTGATTTCCATCACGCAAATTGCAAACATGCACCTCCAGATCATTGTAGGTCACAGTGATAGGTCGACGAGTGAAAGTGTCAAAACAATTATGTAAGCACGAAAATCATCTTGGAAAACGTAACAATGAAAATAATGAAAAACATCGAATAGCAGACGCGACGAGCTCGACGCTGCCGTTAGTAACGATTGATCCAATAAGAGTTCTGAGAAACAATCTGATGCCCGCGAGATTTGCAAGGAGGGAAGTTGCACTTCAAGCAAGATACAGCTCAGAGAGAGGCACGCATACAAACATAGCGTTCGAATCGAACATTTAACGACAATAACAACAACAAGATCTAAGGTCGACGCGTTCATTTTGCTTCCGAAAAATTCCTGACCAGAGACAAAATGCTGAAAAATACGACAACATGTGAGACATTCGATGCAGAGCGTGCCCGGTGCAAACGGCCACAAAGACGACATTTGTTCAGTATTCGAAGATGATGAACCCCGAAAACGTGGTGTACATGTAACCGTGGAGGTAGGAGGCCCTCGTCAGAAGCAGAAGCCAGACTTGGTCACCTCTTTCGAGACTCAGGACTGCGATGTTGGAGGCTGTTGCCCAGTAAGGAAGACTTTCCGCCCAAACAGTGGCAACCATATCTCCGTTCTTGAGGACCATGACAGCCGCCTGAAATGAAATAAACAAATCACCCAGGGTTCGGTCGGTTTCAACTTTCGACGTTTTCGCATGAATCGCACACGACGAACCTGTGAATAGGTCAATAAATTGGAGGCGACACACGAATATCATTCTGAAAGGCCTTTGTCGTCGACGTCTAGACACGTCTGATGGAGCCCTAAGATTTAGTTTTGTTGGATCCGAAATGCTGGAAGCCACTCGCTAATGAAGCGAAGCGTAAATCCGTGTAAAGTATTGTTGTTTTGATTCGTCGAGTGAGTTAGTGAGTGAACGAACGAACGAACGACTCTGCACAAGTTGTGCCGTCATTCGGCAGCTGAGGCAGTGCATGTAAATAGTATCGAATGAGACATAAACAGACGCAATTACACTTCAATGACGACTAGCAAGGGTCACGCATGACATCCATACGTATGTATGCAGCACATTAAGAGCTTGTTTAATGCTAGACCGTTCCCCTGTCATTTGAATTGCGGTCAGGATTTATGGACTATTTCCTTGAAAATGTCAACCAAACTCGATAAAGGAAGCCCCAGTTCTGCTTTTAAACAAAGCAAGCGAATGAATTTAAGAGCCGAGAGTTTTTCAATTATAGCGCCAAGCACTTTTCCAGTTTTTAACTTTCTCAAAATGTCACCATGTCATGACTTGACGTCGCACAACAGAACAGGAAGAAAGCAACTCAATAATAAGAAGTTTTACAAGACGAAATTCATTTCAAGGATGTCAAAAGTCTTGAAGTTCTTTGATAAGTTGAGCTTAATAGGAGGAGTGAATGAGATTTTCACGTTCAAACTATTTGTCATCAGGCATGTAATAGTAATAGTAAGGCCAAGTAATGATAGCCAACAATAACAGAAATTTTATTAAAATATAATAAGGTAACCGTAATAATAGCAATAACAATAATAATAATAATAATAATAATAATAATAATAATAATAATAATAATAATAATAATAATAATAATAATAATAATAATAATAATAATAATAANATTATTAAATTATAATTTATTCTTATTAATAATTATTATTTATTCATTTACGGTAACATAATAAGTCAATGCTAGTAAATTATTTAAGCAGTTGTTACTGCAAACTAAACATACAATAACATACAATAACATACAATAACATACAATAACATACAATAACATACAATAACATACAATAACATACAATAACATACAATAACATACAATAACATACAATAACATACAATAATAGAAACAAGAGTAATGCTAGTATAATGTTACGTGATCAGCAGTAACCTTGTAATACGAGGTTTTACGTTCAGCAGGCCTGGAAAATGGAGTGTAAATTGAATTCACGGAAAAGACCTTGTCAGACGTGCATACCGCTCTGATGGAAAGAAGGAAATGAGGAGGATAAAATGAAAGAATTCATTTTAACTTTTGAAATGAATATTTGTTGTGATGAGCGAACGAATCTTGTTTGACAGAAGAAATGACATCTTAAATTATTTCGAGGCTGAACTGGATAAAGATGGATGGATGGTCGGATGGGTGCATGGATGGACGGGAAGGGGAGATGGATGGATGGATGGATGGATGGATGGATGGAGAAGATGCTACTTTACTTTGAACCAGCACAGATTTGGGGTCGCTTTTGACTTAAAACCTGTTTCGTTGCATCTCTGCTGTTCTTCCGCGCTTACAATTTTAATGAAATAGTTGTACAAATAGTTGTTGTTAGCATGACCACGTTAATGTAAATAATAATACTACTACTACTGCAACTAATAACAATATTATAATAATTAAATAATAATATTCATATTCATTATAATTTTGAATTTTCACGGTAATCGTTAAGAACCCGTCAGAGGTCCAATATTTGTCCGAAAAAGCTTGGATGTTGTGTTGTGAATTATCACTGTTCGACTGTTCGACAGGATCATCTGCGATTAGCAGTAAATGCTTAAAACAAATATGTAATTGTACGAAAATGTTCTTAAAATACAATTTATATAGTGTATTATTACATTCAATAATTTATTTCATGATATTTCAATAAGCGTTGGTCGTACGTACATTCACAAAATGTTAGGATGGAATCATTTTGAGATTCTTAAATAAATGAACAAACAACATATTTATGAAACACACAAACAACATAATTACGAAACACACAAACAACATAATTATGAAACACACAAACAACATAATTACGAAATACTTAAATAATAATTCCTGAGAATAGCCGTGAAACGTCTGAGATTTTAAGTCTTCTTCTGATTGTCTCCTTTAAAATGTCACCCAACTTGGAGACATGGGTAGGAAGTTTGATGTTTATAAATTGATTTGTTGTCACAATATTGTCATCATCATCACCATCATCATCACCACCATTTTGAGGCGAGTAATTCGTCCTTTTCATTCTGTTTATTTTTCTTTTCATCGTTTCCGTCAAACGAGAACGGCTCCTTATTATTATCGTCATCATATTCGCAGACGTGTCATTGTCGTTGTCGTCATCATCATCATCATTAATATTGTTGTTGTTGTTGTTGTTGTTATATGTTCTTCCAGTTGACAAGTCAAATGTGCTTATGAAACATTTGTATTTCACATTCTTTTCTTTCTTTTGACAATCACACATTTGGATGTCAAACAAGACCACCATGAAGATGAATTTAATGTTTATATTTATTTATTTTAACAAATAACTTTAAAAACGATGCTGATTCTGCTGATTCCGTTTAAGACTTGATTTGGAACAATTTCTTGAATCAACACAACCACTACAACGACTACAATGCAAAACAAGATGTCCACCTTTTTTCGTAGCCACCCCCACTAACACCATCATCATCGTCGTTACCATTCGCACCATAACAACAACAACAACAACAGCAACAACATCAACAACAACAACAACAATAATAATAACATTAATAATAATTATGGTAATGATAATGATAACGATAAAGGTAGCGGTAACATTTAACGATAACATTAACGATTACCACAATAATAACAATGTTAATAATAATAATAATAATAATAATAATAATAATAATAATAATAATAATGATGATGATGATGGCAATGATAATGATAGCTATAACGATAACAACAACAATAATAATAATAATAATAATCATCATCATCATCATTATCCTACCTTTTGTCGGCCTTGTGCAGATACTATGACGTTGAATTGATAGACCCCGTTGACGGGTGCCGTAAATCTGCCCGTGGAGGGGTTGTAGGCTGACCCGACGTTGGTGACGATCCTGTCGAAGACGATGTCGGTGTGGTCGCCAACTGGACCGAAGTTCTCCGTCAGTCCCACGAAGAAGGCGATTTTCCGACGTGCTGAGTTGCTGATCCCTGCTGGTGGTTTGTTTAGGAATATCTTTCAGTTCAAGTATTAATGTCGCCACCACCATCATCATCATCATCGTCATCATCATCGTCATCATTGAGATTATTTTGGCTTCGACTTGATAAGCAAATATTATAATACATAGCCATAATTGCAGTTATTATGTCACTAAAACATTAGCAGTCAATGTGGATACAAGTATTTAATGAGTACTAGAATATTTTGTTCCATTAAGTTATGACGATGATGACGATGATGATGACGACGACGGCTATGACGATGACGATGACAGTAATAATATTAATAATGATAATAATAATGACACTGGCACTCAAAACTCGTCTTAATTTTAAAATCTGTAAACTCCAATTTAATTGATTGATTCTTGATTGATAAGTAAATCAAGTTAATTGCTTCAATCGGGCAGTCTGAGAAGTGAAGGCAGCAGGCGTGTGATGATGAGAAGCAGATCAAACTCTGAAGTCTTCCAATGCATGTCAGACAGTTTTAACGAACAGCCTAATACATAACATCATCATCATCATCATCATCATACATCGATGCCCATGGGCTATCATCGGTGCAGATACAACAGAACACAGGCACTAACAGACGCTTTTCTAAATAAACGGGTGATGCCAAAATGATGACGACGTCGATGTCAGTCACTATTGACGACGACTAAAAGTGATTTGACGGTGCTGAATGAATTCCAATCCTTGAAGGAGTTTTAATTCGACTGGAGGACTCAGAATGGATGGACACTCAAAAGTCACAAAGTACCCTTTTACAACATTCCGGAGAACTCGAGAAGCACACGCACTTTTTAATAAATGTTTTAGTGTTAAAAAAAGAAAAACTTTCGAAGACGGCTTTGTACTGCGCAAAGGTTTTAGAGAGTCTTTCTTTGTCTCGGGTGATTTTCAAACATCAACAGAGCTTCTAGCGGTTGTTACCGACGGTCGTTCTCAGGGACGAATGCCCTTGTCGAAGGAGGACGTGGTCCCCTAAAAAGAAGTTCAGAACTTCAGTCGTCAACATTTGATGTCCTCTTTCAACTCGAGCGGTGCGTAGAGTCGCATTTCACTCTCAATTTGATAACAATGACTTTCCTAGCCACAATGGTGGTGATGATGACGATGATGACGACGATGACGACGATGATGATGATGATGATGATGATGATGATAAGGATTGTGGTTGTGACTAAGATGATGATCGTGGCTGTGAGGATGATGATGATGGCTCTATTGAGGATCCATTTTTATTAATAGTCGTAAAGTTTATTTTGGAGCCGAGAAGGCAATTCCGATTATCAGTTGGAAACAGACCTCAGTAGTTTAAACCTGAGTAGAAACCCTCTCCATTCGTAAATAGTTTACGATGTAACCCATGTAACCCCTGAGTGGGGTTAAAGATGTGAGAAGAATTAGCATGATTCTCTTATCGAGTTACACAAATTACACACGGTCCACATGAAAGGATCCTCATTTGTGATACGTATGTAACGTACTATCACGTTATCATGGTTTCATCTAACCAGTTAAATATCATTTCAATAACAAACCCGTGCTCGCCGGAATTCCAGGTGCACCGTCGTTGCCCCTCTCGCCCTTCGGCCCCGCTGGACCCGGAGGCCCCCTGGGTCCCTTAATGGGCAGTTTGATGGGCAGGGTGAGGTTGGACGAATCTTCTCCCTTGCAGCTTATTTCCAACTCACAATAACCTTCGAAGTTTTTTTGTTTGATTGCGTACCGATGGTTCTTTTCTCCTTTGGCCAAGGTCTGTTGTACCTGTGCGACGATGAGGACGACGGTGATGAACAAGGAGTCCATCTTTGAAGGAAGATTTCTATGCTTCATGCCTTTCAGCTGATCAAAATCCGAGTTGAGCTGAAAATCTGGAGGTAAATTCCTTGTCGATCTTACGACATTTGAGTCAGTTTAAAATGTGTCTAAAAAGTCAAAATTTTGATTCAAAAATGTTCCACAGGTCAACGAAATGTCAACGACGTCGAGTATTTCGAACGATATTTCTAAGGTCACTGCAACAACAACAACAACAACAACAACAACAACATTGAACGAAGGATGATCTTAAATCAACAAAATCAGGGAGAATCGATATTAAAATTTGAACCGCGTGTTTAATCAGCTCCTCCCGGGGATTTTATTGTGAGACGAGCGAGCTGTGTGCACCGCCGCTTATGATTGATGTCAGAGGTGATTTACGCAGCTCTCGCTATTTTTCCAGAATATCATCCAACAGAAAGAGCGTGCAGCGACTTACCTCAAAAGAAACTTCAACAAGTCCACATTCCTGCCGCCAAGGTCGACGTGAGAGGAAGCAGAGGAATAATGTACTTTAATGACGACTTTTATCGTTATTTACTCTCAGAACAGACGGGCGGGTCCGATCTCTCGAAAAATGAATTTCGAATTTCAGCTTTTAAAGTGCTCGGAGAGAGAATGCTTCCCGCTTCTGCACAACTAACTCCCATTCGTGCAGACGTGTTCTCCCCAACTTCCTGACGAGTTCTCACTTATTATAACATCATTATCACCATCCTCCTCGTCGTCGTCACCATCAAAGACATCCCCACCATCGTCTATCATAACGTTCATCGCAGAGTTAATTCCATCAGCATCATCATCAATCACTGAAAGCAACTACAAGCCTCCTCCCAATGTTCCCATCTCTTATTTTCCATCATCTATTTTTATCGTGTCGTGAAAAATATTAAAAACACAATTTCTCATTCCTCCCGCCGCAAAAAAATTTTTATTGTGAGACAAATGTCGCCATAAACTGCTCCCTCCAAAGTTGCAGGAGATTTGTCAACTTCAGAGGCGTGCTGGAGAGACTTTTCAAAACATTTCTCCGTGTGCTTTTTGTTGTTCGTCGTCATAACAATATATAGTAATATTAATAATAAATAAAATAACAATATTAATTAAGACTGCAGCAACAATAGCATAATCATCATCATCATCACCGTCATCGTCGTCGTCGTCGTCATAACTGTATATAGTAATACACAATATTAATTAAGCCTGCAGCAACAATAGCATAATCATCATCATCATCATCATCATCATCATCATCATCATCATCATCGTCGTCGTCGTCGTCGTCGTCATCATCATCATCACAGTCGAACTAAAGGTTGGTGCGTGATTTTTGAATCTCTCTAAAGTTGCATTTTAATGGTCGGAATTTAAGATGTCATTTCGCTTATCACTCGGAGTTCATTGAAACCATTCGAGAACTTATCACCATCGCCTCAGGATCAAGGAACTCAGTTGGTCCCGGAAACAGCATCGCCAATTTATAAATCTTCATGATCATAATCATCATCGCCATCATCATAAATTTGACTGTTATAAGCATTTCTAATTATGTGTCTGAGCAAGAACATCATAACGTTGGGAATAAATGCTCGAGTTTCAATTTGAAATCTTTTCAACAGGAAGATTGATGCTTCCTTTTGTGTGAGTTGAAGTCGCTTAAGAATTGAGAATCTAGGTCAGGTGATGTCTATTTGGGTCGGCATCATTCGACACCTTCTTCGGATTGACTGGAATCAACAAATGTCAGACATCGCTGATTGAAGGATGAGAGGGTTGAAATTGATGAGAGATATTTAACACGAGTTCAAGAGGGCACGTTATTGTTGTTGTTGTTGTTGTTGCTGGTTATTAAAGCAATTGTTACCAAGTTGTTGTTGTTGTTGTTGTTCGGCTGTTTTCAAAGTGCTTTGAAATTTGCAATCTCACAGTACAATCTCATGGGAACACAGGAGAACAATTGCTGAAAACATCCACGACGGCGCTGAAGTGGTTAATGTTAACACTTAATTCTTAAATTTGTAATTATTTAAAATCAACCTGATGTTCTGCATCAATGGCCTCATAATTGCATTTATTGGTTTTTAATTAATGAAGCGAGGGAGAGATTTTACGCTCTCATTGAAGTTGAATGGATTTTTGAGGAGAAAAAACGCAGCATTCCCAGCACTCGAATGACCTTTCGTTAACAATTTCAGGGAATAGTTGGACTCTCTTCTTTAAATCAATTTGCACCCATCCACCACTCGCAGTCGGTGATAGAAGACGCTTCCAGGAGTTCCTCAAGTCCATGGACCACTTGTTCACTTCCATCCACATTTCCATCAGCCACGGTGGATCTCATGCATTACGGATTTTGTTTTTAATCAAGATGACGAGTAATGTAACGATTTATGTCGAATTTAATTTAAAACATTAATTTGGATAGGAAATTATTTATATGTCTGATTGATAGAAACAATTCGAGTGCATTTAAAACTTTGTTAAAAAACGCATTTTTGTTAAGACACGGGAAATAGATGTTCGCAATAAATTCTGAGAAATCCAA
Source organism: Hirudo medicinalis (assembly GCA_011800805.1). NCBI lineage: Eukaryota > Metazoa > Annelida > Clitellata > Hirudinida > Hirudinidae > Hirudo > Hirudo medicinalis. Next base: position 138,838 of record MPNW01000429.1, read on the forward strand.
TGAAATCAATGTTTTGAAATGCTGCACTTGAAGGTAACAGATTTATTACAAGTTGTATGCGCTCCATCATCGGCTTATTGCCTTCAAAGCATAATGGAGCAGTAAATTTTAATCCTTTCCTTGGAAAAACACGCAACTTCCTCTAGGAAAACAGTCGTACATCATTCGATCAGTGTGAACATCCTCTTGGTCAAGATGAAGAATGGTGTTTCAAATGCAACCATTCTCAGGTAGCTGCCGATAAATTCTCTTCTTGCAGGGGGTTTACAAAGTTATTGTTTAGACATCTCCATGGGAAATATATTTACTATTTATGATGTCGTAAAAGCTCCCAAGCAATGTTTTGCAGGCTTTTTCATTACCGGGGTCTGCCATATTTTCATCATGACACTCAAATCGTTTCGCGGTACTAAATGTTTTTGGACCCCACACAATGCCAGAACAAAACTCTTTTATCGCCCTGTGGAAGTTGAAGTTTCATCGGGTCAGTGCCACTGTTTTGTTTTCATCGTGGATGGAAGGCTACAAATCATCAATCTGGACCAAGGCGTTGAACCTCGACGTGTTTACTTTGAAAATAAAAATTTATTCGACTGTCCATCCATCGAGACGACTTAAAACATTTCCAAGGAGGCCAAAACATCTTGAAATTGTTTGACATTACTAAACTTAAGGCCATCAGACCTGCTCTCGCGCTCAAATATAATAATAATATTAATAATAAAACTTTTTACAATTATTATTATTATTATTGTTGTTGTTGTTGTTATTATTATTATTGTTGTTGTTATTATTATTATTATTATTATTATTATTATTATTATTATTATTATTATTATTGTTATTGTTGTTGTTGTTGTTGTTGTTATTATTGTTGTNCACTTAAGAAGTCGAAGATTTACTTTTCAGTTATTTGTATTATTATTATTATTATTATTATTATTATTATTATTATTATTATTATTGTTATTATTATTATTATTATTATTATCATTATTATTATTATTATTATTATTTTTTTTTTTATTATTATTATTATTGTCATCATCATCATATCATTCGCGTTATCATTATATTAGAAGTATTTAATTAACCCAAATAATTGATGGCATAATAGAAATCTGAACCGGATATTTGTTGTAGCGCGATTCGGTATTTATTTGCAATATCGCTAAAGAGAAACATGATTATCCAAGAGAATAAAGGTCATTAGACGATATACATATATTGATGCAAGGAATAGAATTACATATATTATTTACCTCCTTATATGATGCTTATATTTTGACATAAGTTAGTTATACGAACAATGCCTTCCAATTCTAGCAGTCTTTCGCTCGAAATATCAGAATCAATTTTTGCCAGTAATTTTTTTCTATTAATTTCCCGGCAAAAGGAGCAACAATGCATAACTTTTTTTAAGGGAACGGGCACAGAATCAGTTGGAATTAAAAGAAGAAATTTTGAATCAGATCCATCTCAACGTTCACAAACAAATGGAACCCCGGTAGTTCTACTTCAATCATCAGCATTGCCGGAAAACCAAGATTTCGGATGTATCATGCTCAATGCTCCAGTTCAACCATTACTAAGGGAGTATCACTTAAGGTTTGCCCCAACCCCCTGGAAAAAGCTAAAGTGATTCAACTCAACAAATTCGCATTTAATAAGGTTGATTAATTAGTTAAATTGGCCAATTTGATTAATTTTAGTTAATTTCTGAACAGATCAATTCACTTAATTTTAACTAAAAAATGTTGGCTAGGGTTTTTTTATTGCTTTAATTTTTAACTAGTTTTTATGGCTAATAGATAAACATGAAATCGTTAGTTAATAGTTACTCTAAATTTAAAAAATGTGTTATAGTTTGAATTATTATGAGCCCTATGTTGATGGCAAAAATATGACGTTCACGAACAAAAGCGAATGCAGTAAATGTTAACGGCAAATGTTGTTAATTCATATTTTAAAATTAAAAATTTGAAGATTTCGTTTTTGACATTTAATAGCACAAAAATTATTTTAAAAAAGGTCATTTTACATATTACGATAAAATTATTATAACAGTACGATATATTTTGTTTACCGTACTATCGTAGAATTTAATTGTAACTTCGTCCATCTTTGTTAGTTCGAGTTTCTTTGCGTTACCATTTTCACGATAATCGGAGTCTCTTGTTTAGTTTATTTCTGTTAAATTGGACTGGTTTTTCGAAAAAGTTAGCTTAATAATGACATCTCAGGATCATTGCCAAAATGGTGAATCAACATACTTGGCGGAGTTGTTTGCCGAGAAAGAGGCACTTATTGTCGATCCCTCTTTCAAGCATTCCCCTATTCTCCTGGCGCATGGTAATTTGTCTTAATATTGTCATTTACGAATTGTTTTCTGCAATGATATTTCTGAAATAAGCTCCAAAATTGCTAAAATTCGACGTTGCTTCGGTTAGGAACATTTCTTGTATGCTGTGCAGAAATGACTGCCTTTGCGTCATTTATTACACTAGCTAGGTCAAATGAGACAAAATTAATGGAGTCTAGGTAGTCAAACAAACAAAATATTAGATTGTGGGTTCCCAGCTCATTAAAATGATTCATAACGATAAAACAAAACAACAGTCTTTATATTAATTAGGTTTGAAAACAGCTGCACTTTGCCAATATTATTAAAGATAAAATGATTTGCCACAACATTCACATTTTATTGTATTTTTCTGTTTAAATTGCTTAGAAATTATAGTGCAGATGCAAATTGAAGATATTTTGATGTAGAATCAGAAGCTACTTTTAAGATTTGTATTGCAGTTGAAGCAACATTTTTTTGCAATAAAAATGAAATTGTTTAGGCAAAATATGTTTGGTCATAATTTTTAGGCTTAAGTTGTTAATTTAGTTGCATGAAATATCCTCCTTTCAAGCAGAGGGTTCAGCATATTGTTGGCAGATGATTATTTTTATGGATTACCTGAATTGAGAAAAGTCTGAGATTAAATGTTAATTGAATTGGATACTTACACTTGGATAGTCTTGGATAAGACATGCCAGCATCAAAAAGTATTAGAGACATTGATGCTTTATGTGTAACCAGATGAGTAGCATTTTGTAAAGCAAGTAAATAAAATTGGTTTCACAAAGTCATTACTCAAGCTATTAGCAATATAATCAATGCTTCACTTAGTTTGATTGACTTTGCAATAATGGTTTTTGATGTGCAACCCAGAGATAGACAGAATTCAAACGGGGTCCAAAAAGATGATCGACCTGCACATAAACAAGCCAATCAAAGTAGAAACCAAAGTGCGACTCCCTGTCAAAGAGTATCCTCATGTAAGAATTCTTTTCTGGGGCTTTGTTTCGTGGAATCTCGTCTCCGTGTTATTTCAAGTG
>MPNW01000429.1:147495-170861 GCA_011800805.1 Hirudo medicinalis
CAAATATGGGTCTTCCTTGTCGTAGTTGCCACTGCAACAAATTGTTAATTATACCGGAATGTGTAACCAAAGTAATAATTAAGCAAGTAATAATTGAAATACTTTAATTTTTGTTAATTAAATGTCGAGTTATAATCTTACGCAGGTCCATAATTGCAGATAGCAAGATTTCCTTTAGGCCACTTGGCTCCTTGAAGATTCTCACAGTAAGCAGAAGCACAACCGAGAAATTCGCTGTCTGCCCAAACAAGCTGAAATTAGTTAACTAATAAGTTAGTTGTTAGTAACTAAACAAGTAATTCAACTGTTTAAGATTTCGATACATCATCGATCATTCCAATGATTCAGTAGTTAACTGAAAGATAATTGGTTAAAAATAATACTAAGTACCTGCGTGTAGTGGCCACACATTTTTCCAGTCAGACAGGTTTGATCGGCAAAGGTGTAATAGGATTTCTCATTGTACCAACTTAGGGAGACCTTTGTCCAGTTAACTACGGGATTAGTGGAGTTGCTGACATACACGTTCTGACCGACTTCATCGTATTCCGATGTGGGTGAGGAAGGCTGACCATGCTTTTTGATGCAACCCTTGGCCCACTTGTCTGCCATCTCAGCTAGTACGGGGTCCCATTTCTGGTTGTAGAGAGTTTGGGGTTACTTCTAGGTGCATGAGATATATGAGACGAAGTTTTACCATTTTTTTCATGTTGGACGACTTCTCCAACTTTCTCAAATTGTTGTGGGTATCCAGGACATCCTTGATTTCGGGAAAATCCCTCTTCATTCTGGTCCTGCATTCCACCTTTGATAGCCAGAAAATGACTAGCAACACTGCCATACCGAGGAGAAAGTTTTTCATTTTCCTGCTTAACTTCTAACTCTGACTCTGAATAATGCGGTCTCGTTTAGACTTTAAACTCAAACCTTCAAACCTTCCTTGCAGTGCTATTTATTCATGATTTAAAAGTAACTCTGTGAGGCAGGTGTTCGATAACATAAATCCTTCTGAGGACTTCACATGTGGTAGACCCATCACAGCCACAAAGCATAAGTCTCGACGTGGGTTATTCAACTGCCTGCGGCTCTTAAAAGTCCCTATCAATAAATGAATTTAAAGCATAAAGGATTTTCTTTTACTCATCGATTTTGTAGATTTTTTTGTTCTTTGGATGATAGACTGCAACCAATTTACAATGAATAATATATGAGCTTTTAACGTGACACAACATTTACTTATAAGTTAAAAAGACCGAGGTCTGTGCATTTACTTTTAATTCCTAAAATCCATATTTACTTAGGCTCATTAATTTTATTTGTCAATAAAATGAAGGGTCACGAATGATCACCAACACAAATTTGTAGAGCTAACGAAAACAATAAACAAGAAAATAAAGTGATGTAGAGAAAGACGAACAACAATGTAATCATTTAATCAAAAGATGCTTGTTAAGGTAGGTTGAAGAGATACAAGATTGGAGTACGATAAGGTTGTGGAGCTGATGATTTCGGGGCAGAGAATTCCAGGGTTTGATGATACGATTGCTGAATTAATGTGGCCTATCTCCTGTGGAGCATTTTTATTGACGTGGAAGGGAACAAAACCGGAAACTATTTTGTAGCAGAAGCATAAATCATAGATGAGACGAATTGTAGATGTTCTAGAGAAACAGTTTCTCAGCATAAAAACTCTAAAAATTTTCAATTCCACATATTAAAAAATAAATAAATTATGGAAATAATAGAAGAGAATAGCTGATGATTTGATCATAATTTCATCATCTAAAAATTATTTAATGACCGTTAAACAAACAAGAAATCAATAAAATTCATTTAAAGCAATGAAAATTAATATTTATGTTTAGACGATTTAAAATTATCTCGAAATGAAATTCTTTGTTTGAGATTCAAGCTTTATTTCAAAGTAAATTCGAACAACAACAAAACGCCCACAATGTCAGCACGTATCAACACCTCGGAACTGGGCCGACGACTTTCTTGCATATCATTTCGAAACTCAAGCCAATTGCGGCAAGGGACACACAAACTATCTGTCATCTACAATAATGGAAGAGATTATCAGTGTAATGGATGAATAAGTCCTCTGAGAAATAATTTCTCGAGTTAAGAAATCAAAATGCTACTGCATCTCTTTGGATTCTATACCCGATGCAGCCCACATTGACCAAATGGTCTTTGTATTGAGGTACATGGAGAAAGATGGTCCAGTGGAACGCTTTGTAATAATCATGGCAAACAAAGGCCATGGCGCTCAAAAGATGTTCAACGCCTTGAAGGAATTTTTGAAGATACATGATCTAGACCTGGGAAACTGCCGCGGACAAAGTTACGATAATGCATCTTCAATGAGTGGTAATTACAATTGTCTAGAAGCCAAAGTGAGAGAGAGAAGAACAGTCTTGCATCCTGGATTCCTTGTGCAACACATTCTCTAAACTTGGTTTGGAAAAATGCTGTAGAATGCTGCTCGAGTGATGTGCATTTTTTGACTTCCTTGAAAAGCTGTTCGTCTTCACAATTTCAACGACATCAACATCAACTTTTGACTGAAGCTTTGAAACATGCCGATTCATCACTGACTCTCAAACGTGTCACAACAGCGGGTTGGTCCTGCAGAGCTGACGCAATGAAGGCACTTAAGCATGACTATCATCAGATTAAGGATGTACTGAAACAAATTGATGATGACATTGAAGGAAAAGGGTATGTACGCTGCGAAGCAAAATTACTAGTAAGACAGATAAATCAGCTTGAAACAGGTATTTAAACCACCATCTGGAATGATATCCTGCAAAGAACAGGTGCTACTAATAACAATCTACAACACGCAAAACTCGATCTAAATACTACTGTGGCGTCACTGATCATTTTGAAAAACTATGTCGTATCAAAGACCTTCGATACTTTTGAGAAGCAAGGCGAAGAGCTGTCTGGTTCTCCAGACTATGTGCAGACGGAAACTCGACACAAACGCCGCAATGTGCTTCTTAACCCATTAGATTATGGCCATGCGGAAGAAGTACAACTCAGCCCTTCTGAAAAATACAGAACAAAAAGTTTCTTACCTGTTATTGATCAATTTATCGCTTCTGTCGACCAACGTCTGCAAGCACATAAAGAGATATCAAGACAATTTAGCTTTTTTAGCCATCTGAAAGAACTGTCTTCAGACGAGCTTCAGGCCGCAGCAGAGCAACTCGTCAGGTCTTAACCAGATGACTTGGACATTAAATTTGTTAATGAACTGTCAGTTTGTAACATTTGCCAATATCTTCACAGACGAGTAGCCAGAAGATATCAGCACTAAGCTTTTCATGTACAGACTTATCATAGACAAGGGTGTGCAGGACAATATCCCAAACATTGAGACAGCTCTACGGATATTTCTCCTTATTTTGATGGTATCAAACTGCAGTGGCGAATCGATATTAATTGAGAACCGATTACGAACATCCATGGAGCAGAAACGACTTGTAAATCTGGCTATCAGGAGCATAGAGTCAGATATACTGCGTGAATTGGACTTCAGTGACATCATCAGCGACTTTGCCACACGAAAACCGAGAAAAGTGTCTGGACTGCAATGGACTCCATACATTCTCTGATTTTAACCATATTTACTTGTTATTTATACTATACTTTTTCATGAAACATTAAATAATTTTAACTGAATTTCTCTGTGTAAATAAATTTGATAAGGACAACTTGTGTTCGGCCGAATCACGCGTTATGACGATATCAGATAATAGACCCAGAAAATTATATATTTATTTATTTGATTAAAGTCCTTTGCATAACCGAGATGATTTGGACTTGTTAGTTAGTGTTAGTTATTTAAGAGAAATGATGTGTATTAGTAGAATAATAGGACTATTATGAAAAATAAAAATAAATAAAATCGTTAATTATTTCTAAAGTAAATGACTCCGATTTTCACAGATCAAGCTGTAAATGAAATCCACACTCGCCGGATTGCTAAGCATGGAACACAGCTCAGATAGATTTGTTTTGAGTCTTATTTCTTCCCTCAGGACATTATACGAGGAAATGCCGGACATTTTCATCCTCCTGAGGGCATACCTGGCATTTTCCGTCTGGATGATGCTTCAAGAGAAACAGGTGTTGATTCAGAGCATATTTTCCAATACGGAGTTTTGAGATTAAAATCTCCTTCCTCTTTGATGCACGTTGGAACTTGCTCTTTGTCGACACGAGAAAATAGAAAGCCTCGTACTGTAAATGGGGAGCTCACGTTAACCTGGCGAGGAGGTTCGGTTACTCATCACTTTGCGGCTGCGAAAGCCTTCCAAAATATACCCCGAAACATTTATTGTTACTGAGAATCAACCGAAAGTTTGTTATTAAAACAAATTTACCCGTCACTCTGCACAGGTTGAGAGGATATAAAAGCAAAGTTTTCATAGAACATTTATTCCACAGCGCCATCTAGCAATGCATATAAACGTGGAACTGCTGTAATGAATGATGCTATGCAGGAGTGTTGCGTTTTACTACAGTCATTTGTTTTAAAATAAACGAATGCCAATATTTTGTACATATTTAACTAAAAACGATATTTTCCAAAAATTAATCATAAATGAATGTTTATTAACTAGTGTCATATGTAAGAAAACAGACATGAATAATAATAATAATACAAAATCGTTCGTTTTTGTTGTTAATAAAACCTAGCAGTATCAATAATTACTATTTACAGTTAATAACATTTCTTCTTTTATTCATGTTTTCCTCTTTTGTTTTCACATTTCTTCAGTTTATCACACTGCTGCCGCAGAGCAGTCGTCACAAACTGTCTTCTTTTCTGAATGTTCCCTGCAAATAAAGTTGTTACAACTGTCACACTTCGAACGGCTTTTATGGTCTTGACCAAGAGCACAGACAGCACATCTTCCAATAGTTTTGTTTTCCTGAGGTTTTATATGTCATGCAACTCGATGCTCAACAGGAACAAACATGCATATGGCTGAAAGAATAGGTTCTTGAATTCCGACTGGGTTTCTTGCCCTTCCATCAATCAACAGCTTCATCATATATTCATCCGGCTGCATGAGAAAGCNACTCGATGCTCAACAGGAACAAACATGCATATGGCTGAAAGAATAGGTTCTTGAATTCCGACTGGGTTTCTTGCCCTTCCATCAATCAACAGCTTCATCATATATTCATCCGGCTGCATGAGAAAGCGTCGGTGTCTATGAGCTTTTCTGGCTTGAAATCATGCTCTTCTCCTTCAATTGCTGACAGAAGAATAACGTTTCTGTTTTTCTTCGGAATATATGAGACCATTGTCAGTCCTTCATGCTGCAGAAACTTTGAAGAATGTACTGAGCGACCTTTGATTTCACGCAAAGCCGATGGTACATCTTTCTTTGTTTGTCTCATTGTACCAAGAAGTGTACAGTTATTCTTTAGCTATTGCTACTCTAGGGAAAAAATTATCAGTGGTAATGCTACATTCACCCTGGAGCATACTAATAAGATCTCTCAAAACTCTAGCACCTTGATGTTGTTCTCTCCGGCCATCGGGGCCTAGTCCGGTGTAAACTTGAAGGTTTACTGCATATGAATTACTATTGTCTGCCAGACACCAAACTTTTGAGCCATACATACCTGGTTTTGTAGGCATATAAAACCTGAGAGGACAGTTACCACGAAACGCAATGAAATGTTCATCTATTGTCAATTCAGCATTTGGATTCATACTCTCCTTGCAGTTTTTAACAAAGAGATCAATTATTTCTCTTATTGGGGCCAACTTATCGCCTTGTCTTCTCTGAAGTCTGGTTGCCAAATCATCACATCGTAAATATCTTTTGATACTGACAAATCTGTCTCTGCTCATTGTTGCTGCAAACATAGGCCTACAGAACCCCTTCTGAGCAGATCACATAGCATGCACAGATTCTTTTCGAGAACGCAAAACACCCATAAACAACAGAAGCATATGTAATGTTGTAATTGTTGAAATAGTTTTGTTAGTTGTTCTAAAACTATGTTATGTGGTTCTGGGCACTCGGAAGTTGGTGAGATCTTGCAGCGAGCAGCTTGTCATGGTGAAGTTGTCGATAGAAACTTTGTTGTAGAAAGACTGTAGTCAAGTTCCTTAATTGCTTAAAGTTGACAGTTATATTCGGGTGTTTATTAAACTATTAACTGTTGTATCCGTTTACTTCCACAATTTTCAATAGAAATTGCTACAAAAAAAAGTAACGTTTGTGAATGTGACTGGCCTTAATTTTATTGCCTAGCAGGGGTACATTTGTACCTCATGTCTTTGGATTTTTCGTGCAAAAGAGGCTTTTACCTTATCAAAAAAATATTTACTTCTGTTATCACACACCAGATATATCATACATCAGATAATTCTCAAAAAAATTCTTGACAAAATTTCAAAGAAGATTCTAGGATTTCAAAAAGGAAACTTTGGGGTACACTTGTAACCCCCCTTAGGCGTCCAATGGTTATGCAATTAAGGAACTACAGTCTTTCTATAACATAGTTTCTATCGGCAACTTCAAGACAAGCTATTCGCTGCAACTTATTAAAAACTTCCGAGTGCCCAAAACCACATAATATAGTTTTAGAACAAGTAACAAAACTATTTCAACAAATAAGTTTAGTAAACCGTAATCGATTAAAATGCAGCACTGACAATAATCGTGTCACATTTTTTATGAAGGGCTTGCTGGTATTGCGTGAAATTCGTAGCGAATTGTTATCACGGATAACTCTGAGAATAAGACGAAAATAAAAGTTCCAAAATATTGTGGAGTGGTGTCAATTTTAACTAAGCTAGGGTGTAATTATTGCTTTATGTTTGATAATTTTATTAGACCTTGATCGATAAAGTACGCCGTCTGTTTTTGACCGTGTTGATGTGGTCACAGTACATGAATGCATATGGGTCTGCCTTGTGGTAGCTCTATTGAATTATCAGAAGCTGTCAAATGCAGAGCTGTTTGCAGCTCTGACAATATTAGTGTCGCAGTGTTTATGAAGGGCTTGATCTTTATTGCTGGAATTGCGTGAAATTCGTAGCGAATAACTTGCTATTATGAGTGACTCCGAGAATAAGAGTAAAATAAAAGTTCTGAGCAAAGATGTTCCTTTGACTCCAACAACACAGGTTGGTTATTTCAGTAGCAGTTATAAAACTAATTCACTGTCCAGTTCCATTCTCTTCAGGGCATTCCAGTGTACTCTGTTCCTCTACAAACAACCGCTACCCTGAACATTTTTCTGCCGCCAATGAGGTTCGATGAGGGTGTCACTGAAAACGCAGCATCAGCGGACAACGAGAGTGATGATAGTGATGCTGAACTGGACATTGAAAGTTTAGAAAGAAATTCAGGAGGACTACACGCGTCAACCTTCAGCTGCATCTCGTGGGATTTGCCAAACGGTGAGGAGCCCAAAGAAGAAAATGTGTGCATTATTGTCATGAAGGACCCCGACATTGTTGCTATGATCAAAGTGGGTAAATACTGAACGAGACACCACTTCACATTATTAGCCATTATTAGCTAATGAACCTAATTGTTCATTAAAGTTTAAATTATTTCAATTAAAAATGTAAGGCAACATGCGAATCTAAAAAAGGAACGTCGTCGAGGCTTGTGTGGGACCTCATGGTGGACGTTGCACTCAATTTTACTCGTCGATTGAAAAGAATGAAAGACATGCAGTTGGTGAGTTTTATGCTGGTTTTGGATATCATAACCATGGACAGAATTGTTTGGAGATTTTGATAATTTTAATTAAACTTGGCAGCCAAAAATATGCGCCCAGCACATGGACACTTTACCGCTTACAGACGGTAAAACAACAAAGATACACATTGCTGAACTTTCCGAGAAGCTCAAAGAAAAGATTTCATTGACAGACGTTGCTTACAGATTTCAGGCTGAGGACGTTTTCCTCGGAACCTCCGTACAAGGAACAAGTGCGTATCGTTGAAAATTATTTGTACTCTGTAATAATTGAGTTATCTTGTAACTTCCAAATTGTACTCTTTGATACTGTTACCATGATGATAATAATAAAGTTGTTATATAAATGCTACTCAGTTCTTAGAACTTCTGCACCATCTCAAACTAATTCAAATAACTAAATTTGATTTTAATAACTAATTTTTTTATAACTAACTTTATTTTTTATTTGATATTTTTCTAAATATCAGTGGAGACGAAGAAAAATTACTCGATTGGCACATTAGGTGTGGTGGTCGTACTTTCAAAAAAGAGCAAATACGCAACAGCAGAAGCATTCTCAGAGCAACTCTGCAAGCACATCGCCATGAACCAACCAAGGTCACTAGGTAAAATATCAGAAGCAGACATCAAGAAGATCAACAAAAGAGGAACTGTAAAAATCGTTCATCTCCAGAAAGATCAACTTCTGCTACAGAATTTTACCTTCGACCAAACCATTATTGTGGCTGAAGCTGCTAGGAGGAGCTTCGTTATAATCGATGATTTTTTACTTTTTAAATGAATTATTTTCGCGATTTTATTTAGAAATTTATTCTTAAAAACCACACCCAACAAAATCTACTGAAGATGTTTTGTTTTTTCGCAAGTCACAATNAACAAATTGTTAATTATACCGGAATGTGTAACCAAAGTAATAATTAAGCAAGTAATAATTGAAATACTTTAATTTTTGTTAATTAAATGTCGGGTTATAATCTTACGCGGGTCCATAATTGCAGACAGCAAGAATTCCTTTAGTCCACTTGGTTCCTTGAAGATTCTCACAGTAAGCAGAAGCACAACCGAGAAATTCGCTGTCTGCCCAAGTAAGCTGAAATTAGTTAACTAATAAGTTAGTTGTTAGTAACAAAACAAGTACTTTAACTGTTTAAGATTTCGATACATCATCGATCATTCCAATGATTCAGTAGTTGAAACTGAAAGATAATTGGTTAAAAATAATACTAAGTACCTGCGTGTAGTGGCCACACATTTTTCCAGTCAGACAGGTTTGATCGGCAAAGGTGTAATAGGATTTCTCATCGTACCAACTTAGGGAGACCATTGTCCAGTTAACTACGGGATTAGTGGAGCTGCTGGTATACAGGTTCTGACCGACTTCATCGTATTCCGATGTGGGTGAGGAAGGCTGACCGTGCTTAAAGTAGCAACCCTTGGCCCACTTGTCTGCCATCTCAGCTAGTACGGGGTCCCATTTCTGGTTGTAGAGAGTTTGGGGTTACTTTTAGGTGCATGAGATATATGAGACGAAGTTTTACCATTTTTTTCATGTTGGACGACTTCTCCAACTTTCTCAAATTGTTGTGGGTATCCAGGACATCCTTGATTTCGGGAAAATCCCTCTTCATTCTTGTCCTGCATTCCACCTTTGATAGGCAGAAAATGCCTAGCAACACTGCCACACCGAGGAGAAACGTGTTCATTTTCCTGCTTAACTTGCAACTCTGTGACTCTGAATAATGCGGTCTCGTTTAGACTTTAAACTCAAACCTTCAAACCTTCCTTGCAGTGCTATTTATTCATGATTTAAAAGTAACTCTGTGAGGCAGGTGTTCGATAACGTAAATCCTTCTGAGGACTTCACATGTGGTAGACCCATCCCAGCCACAAAGCAGATGTCCACGCAAATAGGAAGTGGGTTATTGAAATTCCTAAGGTTGCCTTTTAACGGTCGGATTGGAAATCGATAAAGTCCTAATCAACAAAAGGATTTAAAGCATTTTCTTTCACTCATCGATTTGCACCGATTGTCCTTTGTTTGAAGACTAGATTTTATGTTCTTTCGACCAAAGATTGCAAACAATTTACAATGAATGATATAAGACTTTTTAAAGTGACATAACATTTATTTATAAGTTAAAAAGACCGAGCTCCGTGAATTTACTTTTAATTTCTAAAATCCACATTTAATTAGGCTCAATTAATTTTATTTACTGTAATCAAAATAAAGGGTCACCAACACAAATTTAGAGAGCTAATAAAAGCAGTAAATAATAAAATAGATTGATGTATAGAACGACGAAGAACAATACTTTAAAAGATGCTTGTCAAGGTAGGTTGAAGAGATAAAAGAATGAAAGTTCGATAGGGTTGTGGAGCTGATGATTTCGGGGCAGAGAATTCCAGGGTTTGATGACACGGTTGCTGAATTAATGTGGCCTATCTCCTGTGGAGCATTTTTATTGACGTGGAAGGGAACAAAACCGAAAACTATTTTGTAGCAGAAGCTTAAATCCTAGATGAGACGAATTGTAGATGTTCAAGAGAAACAGTTTCTCTAACAGCACTCTAATCGCCAAAAACCTTTCAAAGCGCTCAAGAGCAACGTGACACATAATGATGCTGCTTTTCATCGTCGCATGTAGAAGAAACACATAAAAGCATTCGATAAAAGCCACTTAAAATTTCATGTTTTAATAAATTTCGATTAAATTTTATTCAGGAAAGCTAAACACTGTAGTTTCAAAACTGGAATTGAAATGTAATTAAAACAATAAATATTTAGTGATCTTCTTTCATTACTCAATACTCGGCAACTGTGACAAAAAAAATGAATTTAAATAAGCTAGATGTCACAAATGAGAAGTTGTTGTCACTCACTGCAGAGACCATCCAAACAAGAGTCTGAACATCCTGAACAAGGCTCGCCCTTCATGTAAGGATCTTCACCGGGAAAATTGCCCCTGCGTGGATTTTAGTAATTTTTTTGCATGTTTTTTTTATAGTAAAATTTTTGTAATCACTTTTTAAGTAATAATTAACTAGCCAATTGAAATATGTGTCATGTTATTTGTTGCAATACAGTTCTTAAATTTCAAGAGAGAGCCGGTTAGTTGACAAAATACACGTTACTTTGAATTTTTACAAACTATCAAAAGCTTAATCTAAATGTTAAGCAACAATAACATTAATTGTTGTTAAAATCCATTCGAAATGAAATCACAAGAAACACTCACGGTGGTACATAGTTACAAACCGCCACGTATCCCTCTTTCAGAAAGCTTCCAGCTATGGAACTATTACAGTAATGATATCCACATCCAAGAAGGATGCTGTCAGCCCACACAAGCTGGAGACAAAAGAAAACAGTGAATATTCATCTGGGGGTGTCCAATTTGAATTTACCTGAGTGTAATGGCCACAGGTTTTGCCTGAGCAAACCTGCGTATCATAGTCGTAGTATTTCTTTTCACCAAACCAATTCCATATAGCGTCTGTGTAATTCATCTTTTTAGATGAAGTTATAAACAAGTTCTGACCAACATCAGGATATGGAGATACTGGTTCTTCCGGCTGACCGTGGCTGAAGCGGCACATGGCTGCATAGTTCGTTGCCATAGCTGCGAGGGTGTCGTCCCATATCTTAAGCACAAAATTAGAGAATAGTCGAAGTAATATTAGAAAGGTTTGTAACAAATCCTGACCAGCTTGTTCATATTGGCGGCCTGTTCAATCTTCCTGACCATGTTGTGGACTTCAAGGACTTCCGTTGATTCATCCTCTTTCTTCTCAATTGGCCTTGCCACCTTCTGAGCTTCTAATGTTGCATTTTTTAGGATCTCCCCAATGTCGAGGTCACCGCAACAACTGATGGAGGATATGCTACAAAATATAATCGCGAGAGTGGCAACTATGCCACAGTTATTCACCATTTTCGAAACACGAGCCACCGTAGAACTACTTCAAATTAGCGGCAAATCTCATCAGATAATAAATCCTGTGAACCTACAGCACAAATACTCTTACACAGACCAGATGGCGCCAGCTTGTCATGCAACCTTCAAATGAGTTTATCCAATATACATCAATCTTTTATATCTTCAACTGGACATTTATTTTTCTTGTTAGTCGCTGATGTGCACAAATGGTTGCCCGATCTTATTTCTTTTTTTATCTTATTTTGCGATTTGCTGAGAGATTATTATGCTTATTATTCACATATTACTAGCATTCTTATCCGTGGTTGATACATCAACGTCAACCTCATGAAACGGTTACGGTGTTATGTCATAAAGTCGATGATGTAAATGCATAAAATTGATTACTCTCAACGGTTGTTCAGATATTCAACTGAAATATAAAATCGAGTTTAGATCAATCATTTAAGTCTAAATAAAACAAATAGCTCTATGGGAAGAAAATATTAATCAAGTTAAACAAATGAATTGAAGTTATTTCGAAGCCTGTGAAAAGTTTAAGCCATTTTGTTTTTGAAAAACGTTATTTACACGATTTTAACAAAAATGAATTAACAAGAAGTCGACAGCAGCTTTCCATAAAGTGAAAGATTCATTGTAAGATGCCGAGATCTTTGGATTACCCACCGCATTCGTCTGCTGTCATTGGCAGGTGGCGGAGCCACACTTACTGATGTATAACACAAATGCGTCCTTGTGATTTTTTCTTTTTAAATCCGATTATAAATTATTGAAACGTTCTTTATTTCAAATCGGGTGAAAGCGATTCACTTCAAACGTATTAATCTCAGTATAGGTGTGCTTTCAAACCGATCAAACAGATCTTTTAAGAGACTGAAAATGTTGAGGTGGCTATCCAGTTGATAGGTTATGGTAATTTAAACACGGTATTTATGTTTGTTATATTATCAAATATAATATTTATATTTAATTATGACGTTTTTCATTATCTGGGGTTGGCAGTTATTTTTTTTTTAAATCGATATTTGTGTTAATGATTTTAAAATATATTTAATCAATCTTCAAGAACATGCTCAGACTCTTGCCTGATAAAATTATTTAATACATTTAATAATATTAATTATATAATATACATTATTTATGTAAATTTTAACTGTTTAAAACAAAACTAATGGCATTTTCTTAACATCATCATTTACAAACATCGGATAAAAATGAATTGAAGTTTTCATGCTCGAGTTTATTGGAGATGAACCTGTTTAAATCCTACTTAAATTGTTATTTGTATTTATCCGATTTTTTGAGTGCCTTATGTATCCGAAGGAGATGGAGGCACTTTTTAATCGATCTACCTTTTATATAGCATCCCTATTACCTACTAGTGGCATAGCAACTGTTCTTGCCCCCCCCTCCCCTCCCCGTTAATAATCCGTTAACCTTTAAAATTTGGGAAGCTCTCAAATATTTATTTTCATGGAACTGCAATCAAATCGGTTAAAAATTTAAAAACAAACAAACTTTCCATGCTTTTCTTTCGGCAAAGTTTTTTTAAGTTTCAAAATTCAGTCCATCGGCAAGTTCTCTCTCTCTATATAGAGGAATGCCAAGTCTGTAAGCCTTGTCTGGCTCATCGCTGATCGAAGATAGTATTTAATTAACTTAAGTTTAGAGAAAGAGCGCTCACGGCTGACAACACTAATAGCCCGGGTAAGGAAGATGCGCAGCAAAATCACAATATTAGGATCCTTGGAATCCCCAATGTGGTATATCTGTATGAAGCTCAAAAGATCGAAGGGTCCATCGATTTTATCGTTTCCTGAAGCTTCCACAAAAATACTGCAATCTCTTCCTTTCGGCAAAGAACTCCTCTTTCTCTATATCTTCATCAACTTCGCCAAGCTGACAATCATAATTATCATCAAGCAGATTTGACGAAAGAAAGGCGTACTTGTTTGCAAGATCATGAACTTGCTGAAATCTGCCAGATATTTCCTCAGTCAACATGTCTACGACACACAGTCTATGACCCGTCCCAACTCAGCATTTATCCCAGCGCTGCATCAGTCAATCCTTCACCATCCATTCGTTTCTTTTTGCGGATTCGGCGCTCCATGTTTATCCCATTTCAGAGCAGAGTTTTTTGGTTTCGTCCATTGCACTATCCACCATCTTTTCTCTATTCTGAAAAAAGCAATCTCACAATGTCGTGAGCCTGACAGAACTTTGTTGCAGATCCAGCTCTTTTGCTTGAAGATAATTCTGGGCATCATTGGCTTCTGGGAGAACAGATTTCCAAAGGCTCAGAAACGAAAGAAACGAAAACGACAGTACCGAGTCGAGAATTAAAGATGCATCTGATCTTGTGGTACAATTTCTCCTTCTTCCATGAGCTGCTCCAGGGCAGTGACGACTTCAGATAATTTCTTTACCACAACATTTACAGCGTTTGCTCGACTACTCCATAGTCTCCATAGAATAGTAGCCTAAAAGTCTGATACTTATTTGGCATGCAAGTTAATTTGGCAGGCTGCAAAACGACTATTAAAGAAGAGTGACATAACTCCCTGGTATATCAAACCAGCTCATGCAATCAGCCTTGGAAGGAAGCGCTAGGCAAATGGTTGTCCTAACAACTTGTTCAGAATGATTATTTAGGCATCAACTCAGATAAGTAAAACAAATAACTATTGAAAGAAATAAAGCTTACACTAATCAAACTCACCGAGAAGCTTGCGAATCCAAGAATTTACTCTTAAAAAGATTTTCAATGTAAAAATAACAATCGCGAATGAACGTAGTACCATCAAGCTGAGGAAAACAACGAATGCACGAACATGTTTAACAATTAAACTTCCTATGGCTTCTTCATCCATTTTAAGATCGATAACTTAAAATAAATATGAAACAGAAGCTTTAAGCTTAGGGAGCGTTGCTAAATTCGTTCCGTGTATGAAACC
This sequence comes from Hirudo medicinalis, assembly GCA_011800805.1. Taxonomy (NCBI): domain Eukaryota; kingdom Metazoa; phylum Annelida; class Clitellata; order Hirudinida; family Hirudinidae; genus Hirudo; species Hirudo medicinalis. Next base: position 162,145 of record MPNW01000429.1, read on the forward strand.
GATAATAGATAAGTTTAGATAATTTTTGTTATCATTATAATGTAATTATTATATTTATATAATTATTAAAATTATTATATAATAATTAGTAATTATTATATTTACATAATTATTAAAATTATTATATAATAATTAGTATTATATATTAATATCAAAAGCAAAAATTTGTAATGAGGATTTAGCAATAGATTTATCAATTGATATATCTGTTGAATTTAACTGAATTTATCGGGAAGATGAAATAAGCATATTTATTAATATTTATTTAAAATAATATACATAAATAAAGATATTTATCAATATTTATTTAGAACTAGTGTACCCGGCCACGTGGCTCAGTCTTGTTAAATGGAAAAGAAAGAAAAGAGAAAGCGCAGTTAATTTTAAAAGTTAAATTGATTTATAAAAATTTATATTTTAATTTTATTTCTTTTTAAATTGAGAATCTTTCAAGAGCTGGTTATATGGAAAACAAATATGTAGACAAACATTCATTTTTATTTATATAGATAACATACATAAATAAACATATTTATTATTTTTTATTTAAAAAATATTGACATCTCGTGCTTCTGTTCCTTTTGAAGGCTGCAGATGTTCAATCCTGAGTATCATCAGTTAAGTATTGTTTTGTGTTACTTAATTACTCATGCAATGTGTATTATTACGTACTTAAACATTAACCAGGCAACTGGTTGTTTGATCCATAACTATCAAACTTATTAAAAATAATTTACATTAAAAACAATCTTTACAATTTTAATTAACGTTTCTGTTACTTTAAAGAGGTTTTAAAAATCTGAACAATGAACTATGGACTATGAAGTCTGAACTCTAAGCTATGAGCTATGAACTGTGAACTATGAACGATGAACGATGTCGACATCAACAAGTTCGAATGAAATGCTACAAACAAATGGATTCTTTCAACGCCCTTCACTCACTTTTAATCGATTTAACAAAAAAAAAAAACAAGAACAAAAACAAAAATAGCTTTCCTCAAGCGAGGGCAATTTGTTTGTTCAACAAAACTTCGGCTTTCAAATGCAGATTTCATGAGTTCATGAGTTTGTTGCAAATAAACTTGTTGTTTATTTCAAAATTTTAAATGTTTCTTGGAATTAAGTTGACAACATTTTTATAAAATATTGTTTAAACATCACTGACGACATTGTTATTCATTATTGATTGCACTGGTTATGATTGTAGTCGTGTATATTGATCAGTGTGACGAATGTTAACATTTATAAACATGTTTTTGCAAAATCAAAATGATTTTTTTTAGTAAAACATGTCATTTACTTGATAAAAGTATATATTTAAAGATTTAATTGATTCCTCCCCAACTTCCACTTTTTGCGATTAAACAAATTATTATTATTCATTTTATTACAAATATTTTTAACGACGTGTTTAATTTCATTCCTTTTGCAGGATTCGATTTATTTAGTATTAATAATAAGTAATAGTTATAATTACATGTTCTTTTAAGGATTTTGTTTTACTTCATTAATGGAAAGATTCGTTCTTTTTGTTTTGAAGATAATTTCTTTAAATTTCCATTGTGCGACTGAGATGAGAGGATGAAAGTCTTCCTCGCTTGAACATCTTTAATATTCGGCAACTGAAATATCAAATCATAAGTTGAAATTGATGTTACACAAAACACTCTCAACTAGACATTTTATGTGATTGACAAAATTTTTATCATTTACAATGCTCAAGCATATGTGAATACAAATACATTTTTCATTTATGCATTAAAATCAATATATGTTTGTGTTTTTATAGAAAATCAATTTATTCGGATTAAATTAGCATTTTAAAGTTACATCAGAGCAACATTTTATTAATGCAAGTTATTCATAGCAACTGTTAACGCAAGTTTTAAATTTGTTTTTCTAAAATTACCCACAATTTTATACGAATATTTTCTGAGAAGGTTTTATGAAAATAAGAGTATAACAATGAATTTTTTTAAGTATCAAAATTTTCCATTCTTTATTAGCGATTTGAAATAAAGGTGGATAATAGGAGCAGACGATCCCTTCCATAGAAGTATGCGATCATCAGGGATTCTTATCAGTTTGAGTTTGAACCACATGATACCAAGTCAATGTTTAAGAAAAAAAGTCATATGAGATACATTTTTAAACCACATGTTTGAAATCCAAACATTTCTACGTATTTATCTGTGGCTACACGTTTATGGTTGCACATGGACATCATCTGGAAACCAACATTTTGTGCGAAGAGACATAGAAATATGTCAACGCAGGCTTAAGTCATCAGATTTAGACTGCAATGTTACTTACTGCACAGTCCATCCTCGCATGAACCATAACACCCGGAACATGGTTCACCCTTCACGTACGGATCTTGATCTGGGTAGTTTCCACTGAAATAAGTTTGAACAATCTACTTATTCTAAATAAATACTTTGTAAAATATCAATTAAAAACTGATTGCCCTATTTTGTTGCTTCAATGGTTTGTCCAAGTTCAAATAAATATATAAATATAAATTTTAAAATGTCACAATTTCAGATCCAACGTCACAATCTCAATCACTTACGCCCCAGCAAAGTTGCAAACCATCAGGAAACCTCTGCCCCAAGGCACCCCTTTGAGGGGAGAACAATTATTCGAGGCACATCCAACTAAAATGGTGTCAGCCCAAACGAGCTAAATTAAATTGGTAAACATAAACAAATTATTTCAATTGTAGTAGTACTAATACAAAAAATTATCATCCAATCACTTGGGTGTAGTGACCGCAAGCAGATCTACAGGTTTGCGTGTCAAAGTCATAGTTCTGCTTTTCAGAGAACCAAGTTTTGATTGCAACCCTATAGTTGAATGTTTTCGAGGAAGTAACAAAGAGGTTCTGTCCGACATCAACGAAAGTAGAGTCAGGATCATCCAAACCTCCGTGGCCATAAATACACTTTTCAACCCATTTTTCGGCCATATCCGCCAGCTCATTGTTCCACATCTTGAATGTGATAAAATATTAAAAATAATTGATGGTTAATTATTAAAGCAATAATTAGCAATCGAATATATAATTGGAAAATTAAGAATTTACAATAAATACGTTTCCTAACCAGCTTGTTCATGTTTGAAGCATTCTCGTTTCTTCTGAAAGAGTTTTGAATTGCAACAATCTTGTCGATTTCATTGGTCGGAACGGTGGCGTTTTGGTGGCAAACTTGACTAAAGAGCCAGATCAGCACGGAAAACATTACAAGAGGAGCGTCCATTTTCTAATCCACTAGTTAATCGGCAAATAAAAGTCGTTTATTAATAATTAATTTAGTGGTGATACGACAAAAAATTAGAAATGCCACCTACCGAGTGAGAAAGTATGAGCCAGGTCGCAGTGCGATGGTGACATACTTGGTCTTGATGCAAACGTTTAAGTAATTCAACGGGCAACCTGTGTTTTCTGATCGATATGAACAACACCATTAAGTAAAGAAATCATGGTGACATTCAAACTTCAAAACATTTTCTAGTGCTATGACACGAGATACATTCAGTTATTTCTGGTTATTATTACCTAATGGTAATTAATCCGATAATACAATAATTAACTAATAACATTATTAATTACTTTGCAATTAATATTTTAATTTAATTATTGCTTATTAACTGAATGATGATTACCTTGTTTATTGCTTAATAAAATAAATTGGAAAGTTTTTGGGCCGATTTGAAATCACGGATATTTAAAAATCAAAACATGAAAATCTTTATTGATTAAAAACGGCGACTTTGCAATGAAGGTTTTATTTGCGCAGCGTAGCAGACGTTACTGGACCTGTCACGTAAGAAGGCGTTAAGCAAGTTGGCTTCTTGCAAAATGTAACTTGATTATTGGAGAAAAATTGCTAACAGATGAATTAAGTGGAATTTCCACAAACTTTTATTTGACTGTGAATTATTAGCTGTAATATTTAAGAGAACATTGTAATTTGACAGAAGCCTAGTAAAGGTCCTTTGGAATCCAGCCGCAGTTACAGTGTTAAAAGGGATTTCTTTGTGAACTTCAACAACATTCTTAAACAGATTGTTGTGCGCAGACATAGCCAACAGATGTCAAAGCTTTTAATACAATTTCAAATAACAACGAATTACTGAAATTTTCTTTTTTCCGAGTTAATTTGTTTAATTCGTAAATTTTATGTGTATCACTTAGATGTTGCACACGTTAAAAGAGCATGAAGCTGATTAATGTCCGAAAAGACGAAATTATTTCAATTTTGTGACCAACAGACATATGTTTTACATCTCAAAATAAATTAAACAAAATCTCAAATATTTTCCAAAATTTTAAATTGCTTGACGTTGAAAATACATGTCTCTTCTTACGTATTCTCAAAACCACTTCAATCTCTTAAATATCGTTAACGGTAAATTATATCTTTATCTCACTTTATTTATTTATAAAAATTCTAGAACAGAGTCAGGTCTCTTATCAATTCGGAAAAACAATTAAGTCGAAGGAACAAAATAAAAATAGAGGTGGCCTTAAAACGTGGACAGGAAGGATTGCCTCTAGGGAGATTTATTTGGTCAATAGACACAATAGGAAATTGCTTAATTTGGACTTAAATCCAAAGGCAGTTGGTGAAATGACAATTGGCTGCTTGGAAGTTTTACGTTTTAAGGTTTAAGCGATTTAAATGTAACGATATTGTTGTCTTTTAACAATTTTAACAATTGGAAAAGACTTTGGTGGTCTCAAAGCTTGAACGAGTGACCTCCATCGTCATACTTAAAAGTGCTCCCTTAAATCAACGTCTCACGATCGCGGATAAAACCGTAGCAAAGATACTGAATAAGGATAAGCCGATGATGATTTGGAGTCACAAGCCGAGATTCTGGAGTTTTGTTAGATATCGCTGTTGTCGGAATGGCTCGAGTAAATTATCTCTGAATTTTTTCGGTGATAAAAATAACTACTGACATGGATTCAGCACAATAGTCATGTCCTCGGACATACAAGAGCGAATAACAAGGCGTGAATTCTCGAATAACGAATGACGTAGTTTGTGTTTATGCTTTTAAATAAAATGTATATTATTCATAAATTATAAATAAAAGGCATTTGGTTCATAAATTATAAATATTGCTCTGGATCAGGAATTTAATATAAATTCACAAAAAGTAGCTCTGAAGTTAATGTCTGCTAATGTTGACATTTTATTTTTAGATTTTTGATTACCTAAACCCAAAAAATAATGTTTAGTTATTCAATCATATATGTCATCAAAAAATATATTAACCAATTTTTTGTGCCGGTATTGAAAAATATTACTCTGAAATTGTTCAGGGTGGTCTCACGATATCGTCTGAAATGATTGACGTTTCAACAAAAGATGTGAAGAATCAGCGGAGATTCATTTTTGGGTCATGCATTCAACTTTCAACAAAAGATTAGTCATTTCTTTAGAAAATTTCAGATTTTGAAGATTTGATAAAATTTCTCATAGATCGTAAAGATACTATCATAGAATATTATTGTATATGAGTTGTTGTTTACTTTTATTAAACATAACGTTATAGTGAGCAGTATTATAAATATACGAATATCTAATTATTTACATTCACACCTTATTTTATTATGGAGATGGCGGAAAAACTTATTTATACCTAGCAATCAGCTCAAGATTTACCCAGGTGGAGTCCGCGTTGCAGTGTGATGGTGGAGGACTTCAAGCCTCTACGCCAGACCTGACCCCTGACAAACAATAAAAACGTTTATTTGGTTGAAGAAGGTCCCAACGCAGTGGCACATGCCTACCTAAATCTCTGCCTAAATCCGGCACTGCTAACAATATATTTTGTACTAAACTAATTGAAATGAAAAATCTCTTCTTTCTTTATTAAAAAAATTACTATTTGCGTAATTTGCATTCAACGTTCCACTATTTGACGAATTCTCACAATGAGAATTCTAAATAATAATGATATTTAATCTCAAGTAAATTATAGGATGTTCTTACATGACGGAGGTTCTTAGAAGTGGACTCTCACAGGATTTATTTTATTCAATTTATTAAGGTATTATTAATATTATTATTTATTAAGTTATACGAACATGACCAAAAAATTGAAATTAAAACTAGAGCTTGTAGTTAATTGAAAACCTTCGCAAACTATTTGACTTTTAAAAAAATTGCATAAAGTTTACTCGCGAAAACAAAAAATTATCTAAAATATTAGAGAGTGAATGTTTCATCTTCATCATCGCAAAATTGGGTGATTCATCAAAATGTCTAATTTTTTGGTAAATGAATGGGTTATTTCAGCTGTCTTCCATGAAATGTTGCCGACAGTGACGTACGATTTAATCTAAAAATGTTAAGTTATGTCCTAAAAGCATGCAAATTTGGGGAGATATAAAAGATGTTATTGCCTCAGGGATAGTATTGCCAGGAAATTTGGTTGGCCAATCGAATTCCTTATAAAGGTGAGACATATTCTAGTAGATTAAATTGGTTTGCGTTTGATATTTAGTTGATTAAGCTGGGTCACCTGTGTATCACCTGGATCACCTGTAAACTAAAAGACTAAATGTATAAATGGGATTAACAATAATAATAGAAAATTGGACTGAAGGAGATAGCACATCCAACGTCCATTAACATTCTCACGCTCTAATATGTCTCAAACTAATTTCTTATTATTATTATTGTTATAATTATTAATATTAATATTATTATTATGCAATTATATACCGGTTTACGTACCAGTTTTTTAAACCGATTACATTATTTTGCCCAATATTTCACTTCTCACGATGCACCATTCTTTGAAGACACTGGTGATTCATGGCACTACCTTTGTTACACTTATAAATCGCTGAAGCCATTGATTGCAAAAAATACGTCATAAGTATTGCAATATATAAATACGTTAGGAGGTTACTTGGGAACTGATCTAGGGCGTTTATTTTATCTAAGACAGCATTAATCAAAATAGTGTACTTACACTTTGAATAGCACGATATTTGCTGGTTATTTTAAAGACAAGCAACAAGTAAAAAGTTGAAAACAAGTGCTTGTTTGATATCCTGTGGAGTGCAATAAATATCTAATAACTGGCACAATTCTAGTTCATACCTGCCTCAATAAACTCTGAAAACCTAAAAGTTACTGGGATTCGTGTCGTTGCAAAAGATAAAACCACATTCTTTGCGAGTAGTTTTTTAAAATTTCGTTTCTGTATTTAATATTCTTCAACGTGAAAATAATTCATGCTCAACAAAGCACTAATCGATTTCGAAAAATAAATTTAATATTAGCTGATTGATTAAATGCATCTTAACATATTTGTTTCACATCACATGACCTTGCATCTAAATTTAATGGTTAATTAGACTATATTGTTCTAATGCTGCGATTCTTTCAGCTAAATGTAAAAAGAATAACCACAAACTCAAAAGGAAGCTGCATTAATTAACTAAGGTATTCACTAATTAGTGTAAAAAATAGCATTCTTTGCAATCTTTCGTGCTGCAAAGGTCCTCCTGTTTGTGAATTCAGAATATTTGAGTTCTTTGAAGGTAAACTTAAAAACGAAATTTTTTACAATTTTCAGTTGATCGGCAGATTAAAGCTCAGATATTCACCATGTTTTCGATCTATTTTTTCATTGTGTTCTTTTTCCACTATGGAATGGGTAACTTGAAACCGGGCCAACTGAGTTCGGCTGAAATTCAAACAATCCTCAAAGCCCATAACCACTACAGAAGGCTCCAAGGCTCCTCAAACATGAATATGCTAGTAAGGATTTGATTTTGTCTAAATAATTACTTTGAAATACATTTCTATAATTAAAATTTTGCAGAAATGGAATGATACGTTGGCGGAGATGGCTTACAATTATCTTAAACGTTGTTTGAACGAACACGGCCAACCTCCTAAGCCGAAGTCTCCGTTTCTTGCAACTGGTCAAAACATTTACGCTGTCTCTCCTTGGAGAGAGTCCAATTATTCATGGGCAGTACAAAGATGGTACGAGGAGATCAAATATTATGAATATGAACAAAACAAGTGTTCGGACATGTGTGGACACTACACTCAAGTGAGAAGATTTTAATAAATAAAATAAATGATATTATTTCAGAAACAATTGTGACTCTTTTCCGTTAAATCTGAATCGATAACTATTTTTATTCTGTCTTATTTGAAATATTTGTAAAAAGAGTTTATGTCAATGGATTTGATTAATGAGTGTTGATAAATGATTGACAAACCAATTTCTAGGTAGTTTGGGCTGATTCGATCTTTGTTGGATGTGCAAGTACGAACTGCACAGTGATGCATCCTCAGGGGTGGAAAAATGCCACAATGATTCTGTGCAATTACGGCCCAGCGTTAGAATTAATTTCAAATTCATTTCCTACCTTAAAATTATGATTTAGTACAATTCTTGGTTAAGTTAAACTTTACGAATCAAGTTTCGTAATACTTGTGCCTAATGGTATGTATGCTTTGGTAACGCTGTGGTAAAAGCTCCATTTATGAGTTACACTATATTTTATTATGCATTTTGAGAAAACATTTAAAATTTCATTAGACAATTAATTGCTTTGGAAATATTTTGCAGGGGCAACTACCCAGGTATGCGGCCATTTGAGCGTGGAACGTCTTGCGAAATGTGTCCTCTGGATTATGAATGCATAGATGGACTATGTGGTTTGTCTAA